>JAIUCV010003385.1:0-29973 GCA_026724425.1 Erythrophleum ivorense
CTTAAGAAAACTCATTCTTTCTATTAGCATTGTAGCCATATTGTGAAATGATGGTGTCTATTTTTTCTTTTCTTCTCTAATCTAAATATACTAAAGTTAATATAGCTAAGAACAGTAACATAATAAATGGACGAGGATTCTTAATAAATTAGGAAAATCTATAATTTTGAACGGTAGCACATTAATAACAAGTCAAATGTTTAGGATAATAACGTTATTGGTAATGCTGTTTTTTCTCGTAGCATTAAATATCAAAAAAATAAAATAGTTGAATATACTATGGGGGTGTATCCAATTTGGTTATTTGAGTGAGTTTATGTGATTTGTGTTAAAATAACAAATCTCCTGTTATTCAAACTTAAATTCTAAAACCTTTTTAAAAATCCAGTGTTATTGAACTTGTGATTTTAAAATACACTTTCAAATCCAGTATTATTGGAAATATTTTTAGAAGTGGATTTTAAGTGATTTCAAGTGATTTTATAGTTATTTGGTGGGATTTCTTTGTTAAAAACAAATCACCTAAAATCACTCTAGAATCTCACCAAAAACTATGAGATTTTATGTGATTTGTTTTTAACAAAGAAATGCCACCAAATATTGAATAACAGGGGATTTGTCATTTTAACACAAATCACCTAAACTCACTCAAAATACCAAATTAGATACAATCATAACAACTTCTCTAAAATCATCCTAAATCACTATAAATCTCAAGTTCAATACATCCCCTATGATTCAAATCTAATTTTACTTGCTATAACTTGTATTTGATGTTTATTGGTGTTTAATTTTCTTCTTGTAAATCGGAGAGTGTTGCTTGTGATCTAGTAAAACTCATAAGTGTAGCGGATTACTCTTGTAAGCAAGAAGCTTGATCTAGGGAACTTGTACAGTTGTACATCGGTGTGTCATCTCCGTTTCTTCGTCTTATAAACTTGTCAAAGAACGACTTAAAACAAATAGCAGTGGTGCTGAAATTGATTAAAATCTGAAGAGCTCGATTCACAACCAGTAAGACTATAAAGAGGAAATCAATTGTTAACCCAAGCATAACTTATTGGTTAATTTTTAGAGATATAAATTTGTCTGTCTATTATTGGAATACAAACTTTTTTGGGTTAGTATATCTCTTTATTTTATTTTATTTTGTTGCATTTACGATTATGGACATAAATCCTAAATACAATGTGCATATATATTTTTAGTTTTGTACTCTTGACATGATAAACATCAATATTAAAAATAAAAACAAGAGCGAATCCTTAATTTGACCAGAGAAAAATATGTTTATTTTAAAAGATCACATTCGCTCTTTCTCTTTACCTAGGCTCCTTGCGTACAAAGCAACCTCTTTCTCTCTCGTACTACATACGAGTCGCGCGCGTTCTCTCCTTCTAGTTATCTCATTCGTTATATGTCTTCGAGAGAATTGATAACGATGGAGAAATCTGATGATCGCAAGCTTTGGAAGCTGGATATGTTGGCGGAATCAGCTAAAACGGTTCTCGAAAAAAAAGAGAGAATCGATAGCAACGAGGAGGAATCTTCTTCGAGTCTACCGGAGTGGCTTGTGGAAGTGCTTAAGAGAGAAAAAAACAGCTACGATCCAAAGCTGATTATAGTGAGGAAACTGTTTCCGAGTGATCTCAACAAAGGCCAATCACGTCTCTCACTGCCTGTAAACCAAGTGGTGAATTCCGACTTTTTGACGGAGGAGGAGACAAGAACCATATACGAACAGTCGGAGTTGAAGACTCATAAGGAAGGTGTGAGTGTGGTTTTGGTGGATCCTCTGTTGAAGAAGCATGTCGTTGACTTGAGGAAGTGGAAGATAGGTGGAAGCTGGAATTATGTATTAGTTGATGGTTGGAACGATGTGGTTGCTCATAACAGGTTTAGGGCCGACGACGTCACTCGAATCTGGTCGTTCCGGTACGGAGGAGGAAAACTCGGTCTCGCTCTCTCTCCTCCGGTTAGAGATTCTAGCCGCTCCGGTCGAAGGAGCTTTCGTCGTTCCTGATCATACACTGTTGCTTACGCCACGGGTAAAGAAGGGATTTAATTAGGTTTTCAGTTTATTCTGGATAATTATTACTTTTCTGCTTTTGAGTTTTTTTCTTTATTTTTTTCCCAATTTTTGTTGTTGAATTAAAAGTGTGGTTCTTTTTACAAAAACCTCTATTTAAAAGAAAATTTGATTGGCAATAAAAGAGCAGATTTATTAGTTGAAATTAAGGAACATAGAAATTTAAGTGTTTAATTGGTTTTAATTTTTTAATTATATGGTGAGTTTTTCTCAGGTTATTAAAATTATAAAATTTATTTGGATAATATAGAATGAAAGAAATGTGTGTTTTTGGTATTAAAAAAATAAAAACGCTTGTAAATAAATCAATGATAATAATTACAAAAAAAAAATTAAACGGTTTTCAACAGATAATTACAAAATACAGTATTTGGGATGGATAGTGGGTACGAGTCCGGTTTCCGACCCGACCCGACCCGAATGTACGGGTCCCAAATTGGGTTGGGAATTTGGTGGGATTGCTATTTTAACTTAACCAGAGTAACCGTAATATAAATCGATTCCGGTTCGGTTGGATTCTTATATTTGGGTGGGCGGCTAAAAACCGGATTTCTACAGCTTATATAGATAGTTGAGAAACCCTAGATTCCTCCGAAATCTCGCAGCCACAGACTTCACAACTCAAAGAAGAAGAAGAAAAAAATGGCTTGCACCGTAGATTTCCGGTGCCTGGATGAGGGATTCGGCGGGAAAACCTACAAGCGGAAGCGCGAATCTCAGGAACAAGAGCTATTTTATTTTATTTTTTAAAATTTTTCACCCATAACCGCCAGTAACCGTAAACGCTGCTAGAAATGAGCTATTTTGGAGGATCTTGAGCGGTTTTAAATGTTTTGAAGCGGTAAAAAGCATTTGCAGTGATTGTAATCAAACGCCAACAACCGCTACCACCCGCAAAAGCTGCATTTGCGGGTGAGAGTGGATAAACCAATTATGGGCCTGACTGGTTTAAACGCTGCGGTTGCAGTTGCGGTTTCGGGAGTTTGCAGAAGTGGGAGTTTGCGGTTAAACACGTAATTAAGCTGTTTGTACGACTGGTATAGCGATTGAGAGCGGATGCGTTTGCGGAATATTTTTGACTGGTTGAACAGCAGGTGAATAGCGGTTAAACAATAAATTAACAATATAAATATATTTTATAATTATAAAACATTAAAACTATATTATATTGAACAATTATAAATTTATAGTTCAACATAATTAATAATAAAAATTTATAAAAAATAATATGTATATAATACTTAGTTCATCTTTTAATTTCTATAATTTAGATAAAAATGTGATTTCTATTAAAATTTAGTGTGGAGATTAAATTTAGATTACCATTTTATTTTTTAAATAGATATATATATATATTAGTATGAAGTGAACATTTATGAAAAGAACTTTAATTTGTAGGACTTAGAAATATAAAATTATGATATGTTTTTAATAAATTTTACCAAAAAAAGTACCAAATATTTTTATTTTTATTATGATTATAATATCTAAATCTTATTTTTTAATAAATATTATTTATTTTCTAATTTTAAAATAAATTTGTTTTTTTTTTTTTTCATCCGCAACCGCCCGCAACCGCAAACACTTGTGGAAAGAAGTTTTTGATTTTCAGTGATACGAAGCGGTACAAAGTGGTACAGAGCAGTTGTTGTGATTGTTATAAAACGCCAAAAACCGCTACCACCCGCAGATGTTGCATTTGCGAGTGATAGCAGGAAAATCAATCACCACCTAAGACCTAACACCAAGTAGGTCTGTGCATTAATTCGGGTCGGTTATTCAGTTTTCGGTTCATTAATGTTGCGCAAAATGTCGCCGATTAGAAATTTGGTTCAGTTTGGTTTAAAGGTTGGTTTATTCGTTCGGTTACATCTATTCCGAATCAAACCAGATTTGTTTTTGTTAACTCGATGATTTCGGTTTTCATTGGCTCAAATACATATACTATATGTTATTATTGTATAATAAACAACTCGTACTTATTGTATATGAGACTTTTATGTCTTGTCATTTACCTTGGTTTCAAGAAACTTTGGGCCGGAGCGTGTGTATGCGTCTAAGAGCATCTGGTTGCCGAAATTAAGGGCCTTAGGTGGTGATTGGTTTCCCCGCTACCACCCGCAAACGAAATATCTGTGGGTGGTAGCGGTTTCTGACGTTTTATAACAATCACAACAACCGCTCTGTACCACTTTGTACCATTCTGTATCGCTGGAAATCAAAAGCTCCTTTCCGCAAGCGTTTGCGGTTGTGGGCGGTTGCGGATGAGAAAAAAAAAAAAAAAAAAAAAAAAAAATTCACGATATCTCCAAATTTGGAATTAGAGTATCCTATATATTTCTATCAGGTAATACAAGTTAGCTGTCTCACAAAACCTAATTCCTAGAACTCTGTTACAATCATGGTTGCACGAACTGAAGAAAGTCAAGAATCAAACGTAAGTATCGTACTATTTTGTTTATTCATTCGGTGGTTATTATCAAACCTTTTCTCCTTTATTACTTTCTTTCTATGTGTGTGTCTTTCATATGTGTATTGTTCCTATGGGCGTTTATATGTGTATCGTTCCTATGTGTGTTCTACAATTGAAAACATGTTTCTACTGATTTTTGAATAGAAAATCCAATGGGGAATTGATAACTTTGGAAAAACAAGATGGGAATTCTAGAGGCAAAAGTTTGAGTGAGATGGGAAAACAAAATGTTCTCAAAGAATTTAAAAAGCAATATCCATTGAACTTAAGTTGGAACAAAATTAAGAATAAGTTAGACACTTTGAAGAAGCAGTACGAACTCTATCGTAAAATCACGACTGGATCAACTGGTCTTGGGCATAATTCTAGGACAGGAACTTTTGATGCACCTGAGCATTGATGGAGAGATAAAATCAAGGTATATAAACGTACATTTATATTAAATTATATTGTCCTCAAGCTGTTTTTATACCTGTTTTGAATGAATTTTGTGGTGATTACGCATGAAGTAATTAATAAGCAAGTCTTTATAAATTTTCTTTGTTTTAAATAATTATTCAAGTGTTTTATTTATGGTTTTTCATTATTAATCATGTTTACTTTTTTATTTTATATTAATAATATGGTTATGGGTGTTTTGAATAATTATATTTTGTGTTTATTTTAGTAATTTTTGGTTAAACCGCTTTTACACCCACTGGTTAACCAGTCAAAAATATTCCGCAAATGCATGATATCATCATATTTTGCATGTTTTCACTAAGTATTTATTGGTGTTTTCAAATGTTTTCGATAAGGTTCTATGCCTTTAGAGGTAGTTTTCTTGTATTTGTTGGTTTTGGAGTCTCAACAGGTTAAAACATCAAAAAGGATTCAAAAAGGAGCAAAAGAGCCTCAAACCATGATCCATGCAAGTTTCCAAGTCAAGAGCATCAATATAACTCCATTTGTCCGATTCTCGCATTTGGACAGAACCGGAGCATCCGAAAGATAACCGCGGCAAGGGGTCTTCCCGACGTCCAAAAATCATGATCTTGGTCTTGCTGGATAGATATTTGAGTCATACACCACGACGAAGTGGATTCAAGTCATTTGGATCAACCATCACGAAGATACTCTTTTTCTCCCAAGACGTGTCCGCCAGGCGAGTAAACGAAGCCCATGGAGACTTGGCGCCACCAAATGGCCCGGGATGCAGCGGCATGGACTTTGTCTCGACTTAGCACAAGCCCAGATTTCTTTTGGTGGTTTACTTGTCCTAAACCCGGTCTGATTACTTGTTGAATTAAAAGTGTGGTTCTTTTTACAAAAACCTCTATTTAAAAGAAAATTTGATTGGCAATAAAAGAGCAGATTTATTAGTTGAAATTGAAGGAACATAGAAATTTAAGTGTTTAATTGGTTTTAATTTTTTAATTATATGGTGAGTTTTTCTCAGGTTATTTAAGGAGGATATATTGAACTTGAGATTTATAGTGATTTAAGGTGATTTCATTTTTAGATGATTTAGGATGATTTTAGAGAAGTTGTTATGATTTTAATGAAATCACTCTAGAATTCCACCAAAAACTATGAGATTTTAGGTGATTTATTTTTGGGTCAGTTGCAAAAATAACCCAAGAATTGGGGTCAATTGCAAAAATAACCCCCATTGCAAAATGTGATTTTTTTTACCTTCTTCACCCTTCTCATATTTACTTAATAACGAAAATGCCATTACTTTTCTCCGTGAAGTCTAACTGTGAAGTCTAACTATGAAATCAAATGTCTAAAGAAACCTCATCTTCTTCACTTATTCACGAAAATGCCATCACCATCAATTCATCCAACAACCAAGATCAACCGAAATCAAGCTTTGAATGCATGATTTCTTCTTCAAACATATCGACAAACTCATTCTATCATCTCATCAACTCATCAACTTATATTCTTCAATTTCTTCTCCATTTTCACCCAAAAACTCACATTTTCATCTTTTCAAAGTTTATGTTCTTAGATCTTGCCATTGTCGGTGTGAGAGATCATTCTAACGGTTGGGGAAGTTTGCTAAAGCTCTAAATCAGATTTCTTGGTCTTGAACGTAACTTAAGATCACGGCAAGGTAAAAATCCGGTCGATTTGAATGAATTTCACATATTTGTAGCAAAGTAGACTTCACAATGAAGTCTACTGGTCAACGAATAGGTTAGTTTTGCAATTGACTTTAACAAAATTTCGGTGAGTAGACTTCATTGTGAAGTCTACTTCGAAATCCTTTGAAAACAAAAAAATACGGGGTAGACTTCATTATGAAGTCTAACCGTGAAGTCTATCTATGAAATCTAATAGGTTAGTTTTTGCAATAAATCAACCAAATACGTTTTTCGTGAAGTCTATCCGTGAAGTTTACTGAGTAAAAAAGGTTAGTTTTGCAATTGACTTTCGTTTGACTTTTGGGGAAGTCTAACTGTGAAGTCTATTTAGGCCGATTAGACTTCAAAATGAAGTCTACTCACGAGTAGACTTCATTGTGAAGTCTATTACGCGATAGACTTCCTGTTGAAGTCTACTGGTCAACGTTTATCGAAATAGACTTCACGGTGAAGTCTACCTCCAAAGTCAAAACATTTCAATTAATTGCAAAACTAACCCGTCTGAAGTCTAATTATTGGCGTAGACTTCACAGTTAGACTTCACAACAGAGTTAGACTTTATTTTGAAGTCTAATCGGCCTAAATAGACTTCACAGTTAGACTTCCTCAAAAGTCAAGCCAAAGTCAATTGCAAAACTAACCTTTTTTACTCAGCAGACTTCACGGATAGACTTCACGAAAAACGTATTTGGTTGATATATTGCAAAACTAACCTATTAGACTTCACACATAGACTTCACGGTTAGACAACACAGATAGACTTCACGGTTAAACTTCACAGATAGACTTCAGAGTTAGACTTCATAATGAAGTCTAATATTGAATGTTTTTTTAAAAACGCATTTTTGGAAAATGTATAATTAATTTCTAAGATTTTCTTGAACAATTAGTTGTATTAGTCTGTTTAGTTGCTTGTGTGTGGGTTTGACATGCTTATTCGTTATATACAACGTGAAAATGGTTTTCTTGTTTGATTAGCACTTTAGACATTATCAAGTAGACTTCACGGTGAAGTCTAACTGTGAAGTCTAACTGTGAAGTCTAACTGTGAAGTCTAACTGTGAAGTCTAACTGCGAAGTCTACCATGTTTTTTCCTTAGCATTTCTAACGTGGTTGATATTTGTTTACTTGCAGATAATGGTGTACATTGCTTCTGTTTATGGAGAATGGGTAAGAAAGGACAATATGTCATGGCATTTTGAGGTTGATCATCGCAAAGGAGGTCGAATGTTCTCATTGACGGATGGTTGTACACATGATGAGCTTGTTCAAATGGCCTTAGATGATTATTCGGTGAGCATGAACGGACAGCGTCTGGATTTATCATATCCATTACCAGATGCATTCAGTCAGCAATTGCCTATTGATTCTCCTCCTATGTTTGTCACAAATGACAGACAAGTCCAAAGCTTGATCCAGCTAAGTAGAACTCATGTTGTACGACTTTGTGTCTCTAGCCAAGGGAAGGATCAAGACCACGTTGATGGACCTAAGACTGAAAATCAGGATGAAGAGTTCGATGAAGAATGGGCCGCGAACTCAGATGAAGCTTATGAAGAAGGACTATATTCGGGTTGTGATGACGAGGGTGATACAAGGGAAAAAGCTTATGATGTGGACGATGATACTCACGCGGACTATAGTGAGTACGGTAAAGTGAAAGATGAAGACGTGTGTGAGACGAAAATTCCTTTCGATGATGCCCGTCTTAGAGGGCGTCTTGGTGGTCAGCGTAGACGGACGGATAATTGGGAAGACAATATCTATGAGCATCAGAGTTTTGACAGCAAGGCAGAACTTCTGTCTGAGTTGCGTTTGACGGCGGTGATGCTAAGATTCACGTTCAGAGTAGATAAGTCTACTACAAAACTGTTTGTGGCCAAATGCAAAGTGGCTGGATGCGCTTGGATGGTTAGAGCGGCTGTCAAGAACGAAGCCACTACGTTTTGGGTGACAAAGTACATGAAGTCGCATACATGTTCTGTGTCTGACCGAGTAGGTAATCGTAGACGCTGTACAGCGAACTATATTGGACATCTATTTGTCGAGCAGGTCGGAATCATCGACGGAATTGTGCCGCAACACATCAGAGACTCAATGAGGGTTATGTTTGGAATGAAGCTCAACTATACTGCTTCGTACAGAGCTCTTAAACACGCTCAAGAATTGGTGTGGGGAACAGGAGAAGATGGATACGCGAATCTGCCTTCTTACTTGCAAAGAATTAAGGAAGCAAACCCGGGAAGTGTGACTGACTTGGTGTGCGACTCAATGGACCGTTTCAAGTACTGTTTTATATCTTTCGGAGCTTCAATAGCTGGCTTTCAGTATTTGAGGAGAGTGATTGTGGTGGATGGGACTCATCTTACTGGGAAGTATGGGGGAGTTCTACTTGTCGCTGCCGGACAGGACGGCAACTTTCAAATATTCCCATTAGCTTTTGCGATTGTTGATACTGAGGATAATGAGTCATGGAAATGGTTTTTCACCAAGCTTCGAGATTGTTTTACGCATCTTTTTCCAATGGCTATAGTCTCTGACCGGCACCACTCCATAGCTAGGGCATGTGGAATCGTTCTACCTTGGGCATCAAGAGGTATATGCTACTATCATCTACAGGGTAACATAGTAAAGGATTTCCATGCAAAGGACATCATGTATATGGTTAAAGGTGCTGCGTATGCCCATACGGTTCCCGAATATGACCGCTACATGGACCTCATACGAGCTTCAAAACCTGAGCTTGCAGATTACTTAGACGAAGCAGATCCTCAATTATGGTCAAGAGTTCATTTTCCCGGTGATAGATACAATATAAAGACGAGCAACATCGCGGAATCTATTAATGCGGCGGTTAAGAAGGCAAAGGGATTTCCCATTCCGATGCTTTTGGAGTTTATTAGGGAGAAGCTTGGTAGATGGTTTAACAGCCGGCGTGAAGATGCATTGAGTCTCACTACCGCCCACAGTAGAGGAGTTGAGTACATATTAGCCATACGTTCACACTACGCGGAAAGTATGATCGTGGAACGCATAGACAACTGGCGTTTTCACGTCAAGGGCGGAAAACGAGATTGCAATGTTGACTTGGAACAAAGAACGTGCTCATGTTGTGTGTATAACATTGAGAAAATTCCTTGCTCTCATGTTATTGCAGCTGCAGCGGAAGCTAACGTACAGATGTCCTATTACGTGTGCGGCACTCATTCGAAGAACTCCTTGTACTCGACATACGCGCATCCAATTTACCCCAAATCGGGATGCGACTCTGACGTCAAGAAACAACCATGTTTGCCTCCCGTAGGTAAGATCCTTCCTGGTAGGAAGAAGAAATCACGGTGGCAATCTTGGCTAGAAATGTTTAGGAAGAAAAACATTAGACCAAGGAAAATGCATAGGAAGTACAGCTGCTCCAAGTGCGGGGAACCGGGACATACTCGCCCTAACTGTGTAAGCTTTTTGTCTACTGTCCTGGTTTGTACCCCCATCGACAGATATTGACAATTTCCCGTTTGTAAATCCTACAGGTCGCTGAAGACTGATATGGCCTTACGAAAGTCTACCTTTGAAGTAAACCCATGAATTTTATTTTATGTGTTGTTTTTAAAAATATGATGTGTGAACACTTGAATATGTGTATCTGTGAAGTCTATCTATGAAGTCTAATATTATTTCAGAATTGAACCGTTTTAGGTACCTAAAATGGAGCTTGAATGCTTGTTATATTTGAAAATGTTAAGTCCAACTCTGAAGTCTATCTGTGAAGTCTATCTGTGAAGTCTATCTGTGAAGTCTATCTGTGAAGTCTAATATTATTGTAAAAAAAGGGTAATTAAGTACCCACATGGTTGTAAAAAAAAACACTTCGGTTTCTCCGTCTCTCTTTCGCTCTGATGAAACCCGATCTTCTTCTTCAATATCTACCCTCGTCGCTGTTCTTCGTCCTCTTCTTCCTCTGCTTCTTCTTATTCTTCTTTTTCTTCTTTTTCTTCTTCTTTCTCTCGTTGTCGCTCTTTCCTTTCTCCGATATTTGTCCTCTTCGATCTCCGGCGCTTCGTACTCTAGTGTTTTCTAAGACAAAAGAATCCAGAAAGTATTCACTTAGTTGAAAAGTGAATACTTAGTTGCAAAGTGAATACTTTCGGTGATTCTTTCGTCATAGGAAACAGAGACACCAATGAAGCCTTTAAGTCTATCTCTGAAGTCTAACCGTGAAGTCTATCTGTGAAATCTAACCGTGAAGTCTAACCGTGAAGTCTAAATGTGAAGTCTAAAATTATTTCAGAATTGAACCGTTTTAGGTAGCTAAAATCGAGCTTTTGGAGCTTGAATGCTTGTTATATTTAAAAATGTGAAGTCTATCTGTGAAGTCTAACCGTGAAGTCTACCAGTGAAGTCTATCCGTGAAGTCTAAATGTGAAGTCTAAAATTATTTCAGAATTGAACCGTTTTAGGTAGCTAAAATCGAGCTTTTGGAGCTTGAATGCTTGTTATATTTAAAAATGTGAAGTCTATCTGTGAAGTCTAACCGTGAAGTCTACCAGTGAAGTCTATCCGTGAAGTTTAAATGTGAAGTCTAAAATTATTTCAGAATTGAACCGTTTTAGGTAGCTAAAATCGAGCTTTTGGAGCTTGAATGCTTGTTATATTTAAAAATGTGAAGTCTATCTGTGAAGTCTAACCGTGAAGTCTAACCGTGAAGTCTAAAATTACTTGAAATGTTAAATACTTTAATATATTATGCAATACAATGTTGGGACTCTACAATGTTTGATAGGTTACAAAAAATAATTAGCCTAACTAGCATAGCATAACCGTTAAATTAGAGTCTACTATATACCATAAATACAAACTATTAACATCATTACTCATCATATATGTCCAAACCTTCCCAGTCATCGTTATCTATGGGTCCGCGACATTGGACCTCTCTGAACAAATCAGATGCAATCTTCTCCCTCATCGAAGGGACATTTCGTGGGCGCAAGGATGTTGGAAAGGTGTCATATCCAAGTGAGAGACACTCTATGTACTTCAAGACAAACACACCGCAATCTCCACCATTATCTTGGTGTGTCACACCTTTTGTCGGACGGTCGATCGTGAATTTATCCTTCGGGAATCGATGTTTGTCTTCGCTCAGAGCCGCCTCGTTAAGAAGGTGCGGGATCATCACAGCATACGGTTCCACCACTTTAATGATCTCAGCTTTCCTGATGGTACTCGGTAGACTGTCGTATACCACAATGTGCCTCTTTGGTATAGAGATATGCAGGGCGACCCAATGCTTCTGTCTTACACTCAGGGGAATGTATATATCATCGATATCAACTCCCCAGCGCTTGTCGGTCGCGCAGTAGCTCGGTTTCCTACCATAGTAGTAGTCCAGCGCCAAAGCAGGCAGAAGCTCGCATGTTTCAAACTTGGGCAACGCTATCATGGAGTCTCTTCAAGCCAGAAGACTTCTTAACATTCTCTGACTTCGCAGACTTCCCTGACTTCACAGTCTTTGCCATGTATATCCCAATCGGGGCCCAGTCAGCTGGTTTCCAGATCCATGGTCCACCAAATTCACCATACATAGCCCCAAGGATGTTGTCAACCTTCAAGTCCTCTACATCCTTGTCCCAAAGTGGGTACATCTCTTCCCTGCCCACCATTGTCATGTGATTGAACACAGTCTGTAAATGAAAATTATTAAAAACAGGTCAAGGAAATGCAAACAGAAAATTATTAAAAACAGGAAATGAAGTCTAATTCTGAAGTCTATCTGTGAAGTCTAACTCTGAAGTCTAATTCTGAAGTCTAATTCTGAAGTCTAATTCTGAATTCTAATGCAAACAGAATATATGCAAACAGTATTAGGCAAGGGATTACCTGCTTCTTCATGTTTTCTATAATATATCGCTTCCCTTTGATTCCGTTGAATGCCAGCAGCGGTGGCTCAGGATTATTAGGCCTCGGATCACCGTTGTCTTGTCCGAATTGTGGCATAGCATGGTACGCCCACACTTGCAAAACTTCAGCAAACCCGTCCAGAGTATACGGTTTGGTCTGATCTACACTCTTTACAGACTTGATGAGGGTCTTGAAAGCTACTCGCCCCCATGGGTAACTTTCAAATCTGTCTAAGTCCATAACTAGACTAGCCAGTTCCACTCGTGTATGGGTGCTGGGTTTGCGAGCATGAACAAAGCCAGCGTATATGGCCAAATAAGCCAACCTCAGCCTATCCTCTCTGCTCCAATTTCCAGCATTTCTGCACGCTGCTACAAGGTTTTCAATGCTCGGACCAACCTTGGTATTCACACCAAGCTTCTGCCAGAAAGCTATCATATCGTCTGTCTCAACTGTCTCCGGCCTCATCAATGCTTCTTTATACTCACAGTTGAGCCCGGTGATATGTTCGAACTCGTGCAATGAAAAACGCAGTGGGTGTACACCCACAACACTCCATATCTCAAACTTCTTATCGCATTCTACGCCCATAGCGAGCAGACTTTGCACAACCTTCGATGCCCACTTGAAGTTGATCTTCGTGAACTTAAAGAGGACACCGAGCTTGGAACTCTCAAGCTCACTCCATTCATCCTCTGTCAGTAGAAGATGCAATTTCGCCCACAACTCAGTGTTCTTGCTGAAATAACCAATGCTTCGGTCATATTCCGGTTCTTCTCCTTCTGTGAAAAACCTCCTGGGAAATATAACCGGCTCCATCCTGTAAACACAGTTAAAACATGGAGAAGCATATTAGATGTAAAGGAAAAAACAGGGAGACAATAGCAAATTTATGAAGTCTAACAGTTTAAGTCTAACTATGAAGTCTAATTCTGAAGTCTAACTCTGAAGTCTAACTATGAAGTCTAACTCTGAAGTCTAACTCTGAAATCTAACTCTGAAGGTATGAAGTCTAACTATGAAGTCTAACTACGAAGTCTAAATAGAAAGTCTAATTTATAAGCCGCCCTAATTTCATACGTAAAATAGCCGGCAAAGCCCAAGGGAAAGAGTTTTTTACCTACTAAAAACGTGGAACGGGTATATGCAGACCTGCGACAGAATACAATCGTTTAGACGAGTGTTAGATGGAGGTATAGAGATAGAAAATAGTTAAAGAGGGAGAACTCACCACCGGCAAAAAGCGAAGGTTTAGGTCGTTCGATTACACAGGTGCAAAAGCGAGGGAAAACCACGGCCAGCGGAAACCACGGCGGCGGTCGAGTTCAAAACGGAGAAAATGAGTGAGTATAACGGGAATATAGGGAAAGTGACTTGTATCAAGATATATAGATGAATAGGACTTACAGAAGTATACTTGAGAGAAGGAAGAGGAAACTGCGGCGGTGGCGACAATGGTGGATCTGTCTGACTTCGACAGCGAAGGAGATCGACGGGGAATGAGAGAGATAGAACGAGACGGAGCGGACGGATTTGCAAATCGCCTATTCGAGAGAGATAGAGAACGGAACGGAACAGACGGATGTGAAAGTGAAAGTGAATTGTGAAATGTGAAAGTGAAACCCTAATTTTGGGTCAGTAATTCGTGAGATTGTGATTACCGGTTAGATCTCGATTGTGGCCGGTTAACATTTTATTATACCCAATTCGACCAACCATTGAACAGTTAATATGCCGGTTTTACCTATGAAGTCTAACCGTGAAGTCTAAATGTGAAGTCTAACAGTAAATTCTAACTATGAAGTCTAATAATGAAGTCTAACTAACCCTAATATTCCGCTTCCCGCCAAAATATTTCGTTTCCCCCCTGTTTTTTTTTAGTTTCATACTTCATAATGAAGTCTAACTGTGAAGTCTAACTATAAACTCTAGTAATGAAGTCTAACTGACCCTTATATGGATTCATTTTTATAAAATTTTATTTTTCATAGATGATAAATGTTTACATCTTATTTATGTATAAATTTTTTTAATCAAAAGAATTTGCTACAATTTAATTATTTAAATTTAAGTTGTGATTATTAAGTAGACTACAACACGAAGTCTAACCGTGAAGTCTAACTAACCCTTATTTCCGCTTCCCGCCAAACTATTTCGTTTCCCCCCTGTTTTTTTGGGTTTCATACTTCTTAAAGAAGTCTAACTGTGAAGTCTAACTGTGAAGTCTAACTAACCCTAAACCCTAAATCGAATTTTTAAGAAAAAACTTCTAGTAAACGTTAATTATGTTTACATAATCGCAGTTAACATTATAAAGTACGAATTCATGACCTCTAAATCGTTAAACGAACCACAAACATTTTGTTTTTTGCAAAATTCTCTCAACCCTAACAATGACAATGATAAACCCTACACATTAAACCTCAACCACTAAGCTTGGTGATGGTTTACTCATGAAACTTATAAATTGATTCATTTTCATGAAATATTATTTTACATAGATAGAAGTTGTGTTTATTTAAATTATCCATAAATTTTTTTTTCAAAATTATTTTTTATCGGTTTTAAACTTTAAATTTAAGATTTTGTTATTTGGTAGACTTCATGAGTAGACTTCACACAAATGTCTAACTGTGAAGTCTAACTATGAAGTCTACTTATGAAGTCTAACTAACCCTTATTTCCGCTTCCCGCCAAAATATTTCGTTTCCCCCCTGTTTTTTTTGGGTTTCAACCGTTTCATACTTCATAAAGAAGTCTAACTGTGAAGTCTAACTGTGAAGTCTAACTGTGAAGTCTAACTAACCCTAAACCCTCAATCGAATTTTTAAGAAAAAACTTCTAGTAAACGTTAATTATGTTTACATAATCGCAATTAACATTATAAAGTACGAATTCATGACCTCTAAATCGTTAAACGAACCACAAACATTTTGTTTTTTGCAAAATTCTCTCAACCCTAACAATGACAATGATAAACCCTACACATTAAACCTCAACCACTAAGCTTGGTGATGGTTTACTCATGAAACTTATAAATTGATTCATTTTCATGAAATATTATTTTACATAGATAGAAGTTGTGTTTATTTAAATTATCCATAAATTTTTTTTCCAAAATTATTTTTTATCGATTTTAAACTTTAAATTTAAGATTTTGTTATTTGGTAGACTTCATGAGTAGACTTCACACAAATTTCTAACTGTATTTTAACATAATTTGTCTTACTTGATTTAAATTGATTAATTTCTTTGCATATTATTTTATATGGATTGTAATTGTCTGTGTTAAATTTATGTGTAAATAAGTTTATCAAAATATTTTTTATAAATTTTAAACTTTAAATTTAAGATTTTATTATATATTAGACTTCACAGTTAGACTTCATAGTTAGGCTTCATAGTTAGACTTCATAGTTAGACGTTATGAGTAGACTTCAGAGTTAGACTTCAGCGTTAGACTTCAGAGTTAGACGTCAGAGTTAGACTTCAGAGTTAGACTTCGGGGTATAACAGTCAAAAGGTTAGCGTTTTTTCTTTGTTCAGAAGGGTGAGGTTTGTAATTTGGCAACTCCAAAAGATTAGTTTTGACATAAGTGCAATAGGGGGTCTATTTTTGCATTTCAAATCAAATTGTGGGTTATATGAGGCAATTCCCTCTTTATTTTTAACAAAGAAATACCACCAAATAACTATAAAATCACTTGAAATCACTTAAAATCCACTTCTAAAAATATTTCCAATAATATTGGATTTGAAAGTGTATTTTAAAATCACAAGTTCAATAACACTGGATTTTAAAAGATGTTTTAGAATTTAAGTTTGAATAACAAGGGATTTCTCATTTTAACACAAATGACCTAAACTCACTCAAAATACCAAATTGGATACACCCCCTAAGACTTGGGACGAACTGAAAATTATAAAATTTATTTGGATAATATAGAATGAAAGAAATGTGTGTTTTTGGTATTAAAAAATAAAAACGCTTGTAAATAAATCAATGATAATAATTACAAAAAAAAAAAATTAAACGGTTTTCAACAGATAATTACAAAATACCTTATTTGGGATGGATAGTGGGTACGAGTCCGGTTTCCGACCCGACCCGACCCGAATGTACGGGTCCCAAATTGGGTTGGGAATTTGGTGGGATTGCTATATTAACTTAACCAGAGTAACCGTAATATAAATCGATTCCGGTTCGGTTGGATTCTTATATTTGGGTGGGCGGCTAAAAACCGGATTTCTACAGCTTATATAGATAGTTGAGAAACCCTAGATTCCTCCGAAATCTCGCAGCCACAGACTTCCCAACTCAAAGAAGAAGAAGAAAAAAATGGCTTGCACCGTAGATTTCCGGTGCCTGGATGAGGGATTCGGCGGGAAAACCTACAAGCGGAAGCGCGAAACTCAGGAACAAGCCGCCGCCGAAGCAATGGCCGGTGAAGCGTCGATGGATATCGATGGCTGCGATCTGATTACTCCTCCTTCCGCGAAACGCAGCGCCGTCGCTTCCTCGGAAAATCCAGACAAACCTATGTCTGTGGCGGTGGGGAGACCAACGTACGACGGTGTAATCGCCGGGAAAGTATCCGGAAGGCCGTGGAAACAGCCGCGAACTCACCGTTCGTCGGGGAGGTTTGTGAGGAACAAGGGACCGGATCTGGAGGAGATGAAGAGGCAGAAGGAGATTAAGAGAGCGTACAAGGAGAGGATGTATGAGCTTAAAGAAGAGATAAGGAGTAACAAGGTGGAGAAGAGGAAGAAGAGGGAAGAGAGGGAGAAGAGGAAGAAGGAGAACGTTCTGAGAACTGGTACCAAATTGCAGAAGATTACAAACCCTAAGACTTTGAAGAAAATCGCAAAGTCTAAGCAGAGGAAGCATCTCAAAGTGATTCCTGATGAGGTGATGAATGGGAACAAGAAGACCATCAAGAATTAGTGAAATTTCTCTTATCTTCTTTGTTAAGAAAAAGGCAAGTTTTTTTCAGTTTTGTAATGTAATTTCTTGTGGCGTTTGGTCAAATGTTGTTAGTTAACAATCTGCAGCTAAGAACCAAATGTTATAGTGAGATTTTTGCTTCGATTGAAAACCAAACCTTCTTTGTTATGCAATATGGCTTTAGTATTTATGAATTTCAGTGTGGAAGTTGCAAGATCCTTTGAGAAACAAGAAACAAAAGATGAACTTTGAGATAAAATTTGGAATTTTGGACAGGATTATAGCTCTGGGATAGCTAAAGTTCGCTATAATAAGATTTTGATTTTGATTGTTCAGTTGTTGATTGCTATGTCTGGCTCTATTGATGCCTTGGTGGATTAGTTGAGCATTCGGGATTAAATCTTACTAATGCAGTGTCTTGGATTTATGGTTTCTTGGATATACAGTTGTTGATCATATGTTCTCTGCAGCTGCAGCTGCTCTTGTTTCATTTCTAGCTTTGTTCTGTGAGAGAGCTAAACATCTCTATGGTAAAGTCACTTTAACTGTTCAAGATCTTGCCCAACACATAAGCTAATTTTGGATGACAAAGATGAAATTTTTGTTGTGGAAGTAATTCAGATTTATGATCAATTTGCGACCCAACGGGTTAAGTAACCTGTAGTATAATTCGAAAGCTAGCTGCCCAAGCATGACTTGCCAGTGAAAGGGGTTTTGCAGACGCCGAAATCATTGTCAGAAATTAGACGTCATGAACTTTAGTAAGTTGGAAACAGAAACAAGACAAAGATGTCAGAGTTTTTAGATTGTGTGTATACAATAATTTTTTGCTATATTAGGTGGGACAATGACGCGTGCAACTTCCAAATGTTTTTTACTTTGTCAACAGGTAGGTGAATTATCATACATATTTGGTGAGAATTAGTTGCATTTTTCATTTACATAGGACCAGGAGCATATCATTTCTCAGATCTTTTTTTTCATAGAATTATCTTTGGATAAATGAAAAATATTAACAAGAACATAGAGAACTGGAGAACAAAAAATGAGGTGAAAAAACATAAGAAAAGAGAAACAAATGAAAATAGAAATAGGCATTGAGTTTGGTGAAATTTGGCGGAAACAAAGTATTTTAATAAATATTAATATAAAAATGGATTTGGGAAGCTGATAAGGAGAGAGTCCAAAAGCTCCGGCCACTGTTGGCCTTATCTCTCTCTCCACAAACCCTTTCCTCCTCGAGGACCATATCCATCCCTTTTCAATGGCGTCAACGCCGCCTCACCGGTCTATGACCACCACCAACAATCACCCTCAGATCCGCCAACAACCCAATCACAACCACCGTCCATGGCTTCCACAGCGTGTCTCTCCCTGCCCTCGTGGCGGTCGCGCCGTTACCTCAGCTCCTCCTCCGTCTTCATCCGTCGCTGTTTCCGTCGCCACTGTAGCTTCCGCTCAAGCTCAACTATCATCACAGACTCCTAATTTTTCTCCTCTGCAAACTCCCAAATCGGATTCCTCTGATTTCTCCGGTCGTCGTTCCACCCGGTTCGTCTCCAAGATGCATTTCGGGCGGCCTAGAGCTACTACAACGGCCACGCGACACAGCTCTGCTGCGGAAGATGCTCTCCAGAGCGCTATCAAGTTCTCCGGAGATGATTACATGTTTCAGAATCTAATGTTGAGCTTCGAGTCGAAGCTTCGTGGCTCTGAAGACTATACCTTTTTACTCCGTGAGCTCGGGAATCGAGGTGAGTGCGATAAAGCCGTTGGCTTTTACGAGTTCGCAGTTAAACGAGAGAGGAGAAAGATCGAGCAAGGGAAATTAGCTAGTGCTATGATAAGTACCCTCGGTAGATTAGGCAAAGTAGCAATTGCTAGAGATGTTTTTGAAAATGCTTTTGCTGGTGGGTATGGGAACACGGTTTACGCCTTCTCGGCTCTGATCAGCGCTTACGGAAGAAGCGGTCTCCATGAGGAAGCCATTAGTGTCTTCAACTCCATGAAAAACTATGGCTTGAGGCCCAATTTGGTTACCTACAATGCTGTGATTGACGCGTGTGGTAAAGGTGGGATGGAGTTTAAGCAAGTAGCTGAGTTTTTCGATGAGATGCAGAGGAACGGTGTGCAGCCGGATAGAATAACTTTCAACTCTTTGCTCGCTGTTTGTAGTAGAGGAGGGTTGTGGGAAGCAGCAAAGAATATGTTTGATGAGATGTCGAAAAGAGGGATTGAGCAAGATGTCTTCTCTTACAACACGCTTTTGGATGCAATCTGCAAAGGCGGGCAGATGGATCTTGCTTTTGAAATCTTGGCTCAGATGACCGCCAAGAGAATCATGCCTAATGTTGTAAGTTATAGCACTGTCATTGATGGGTTTGCAAAGGCTGGGAGATTCGACGAGGCTCTTCACTTGTTTGATGAAATGAAATATCTCGGTATTCAGTTGGATAGAGTTTCTTACAACACACTGCTTTCGATATATACTAAGCTCGGTAGATCTAAAGAAGGTTTGGATATTTTAAGAGAAATGGCATCTGTTGGGATAAAGAAGGATGTTGTGACTTATAATGCTCTTCTTGGTGGGTATGGGAAACAACGAAAATATGATGAAGTAAAAATCGTTTTCGCTGAGATGAAGCGGGACCACGTGCTGCCTAATTTACTGACTTATTCCACCTTAATCGATGTGTACTCGAAAGGGGGATTGTACAAAGAGGCAATGGAGATATTCAGGGAGTTTAAGAGCGTCGGATTAAGGGCTGATGTTGTTTTGTACAGTGCACTGATTGATGCATTGTGCAAGAATGGGTTGGTGGGTTCTGCTGTTTCTTTGATTGATGAGATGACAAAGGAAGGAATTAGGCCTAACGTTGTAACTTACAATTCCATAATTGATGCTTTTGGTCGTTCTGCAACTACGGAGTCCTTGGCTGAATCTAGAGATGGTGGAGCTAGTATCTTAGAAGTTGGATCCTCCTCTTTTCCTTCTTCTTCTCTTAGTGAATTGACTGAAACAGAGGATAATCAGGTAATACAGGCATTTGGGCAGTTAACACTTGAGAATAATAACAAGATGAAGAAAGATTGTAAGGAGGGTATGCAGGAGCTCTCCTCTGTATTGGAAGTTTTCCGCAAAATGCACAAGCTAGAAATAAAGCCAAATGTCGTGACCTTCTCAGCAATTCTGAATGCTTGCAGGTTTGTTCTTCATTTAGATCTCTAGTTGAAATTACCGAGTCAAACATATGATCCAATTGGTAGGGTTATCTAAGATTAGCTCTATGTGGTTTTGCTGCGTGGCTGCATTTTGGTGAGGATTCTTATTTTGTTGACATGTTTGTATCCATGTAGTCGGTGCAACTCATTCGAAGATGCATCAATGCTGCTAGAAGAGCTCAGGCTGTTTGATAACCGGGTATATGGTGTTGTTCATGGACTTCTCATGGGCCATAGAGAGAATGTGTGGATTCAGGCTCAGAGCTTATTCGACAAAGTAAACGAAATGGATGGTTCAACTGCTTCTGCTTTCTACAATGCTCTTACTGACATGCTTTGGCACTTTGGTCAGGTGAGATTATCTCACTCGGATATTGTAGATGCCACACTTTGGCGTTAGTGTTAGTGCAAATGCTTAATTTTGGTAACCTGTTGCTATAGAAACGAGGCGCACAGCTGGTGGCGCTTGAGGGGAGATCTAGGCAAGTTTGGGAAAACGTGTGGTCTGAGTCTTGCTTGGACCTGCACCTTATGTCTTCTGGTGCTGCACGAGCAATGGTCCATGCTTGGTTGCTAAACATACGCGCCATTGTCTATGAAGGCCATGAGTTACCTAAACTCTTGAGGTAAGCTACAAAGAGCTCCTCGGTTTAACCACCAACATAACCAAGTCCTTAATCCCAACACCTTTCGTTTAACTGTTTCTTCCTACAACTCCATTATAACACAAGAATTTATTGCAATCTCAGATCTTTCAAAATCTGATACGCATCATATCATAATTCATAATCCCAAGTTTTCTTGTGGTAACTAACAAGCAGTTTGGTTGGTTCAAGTTATTAGTCTTACATTAGGATTATAGTGACTTTGGAGATACTAATTTATGCCGTTTGGTCTTGTTTGAGATTTCTATCGTGATTCCAAACTCTTATCAAAATTCATGTTGTTTCAAAACTTGTGAAATTTTTTTGTTACCTTTTTCTTTGTTCTTGTGGCAGCATATTGACTGGTTGGGGGAAACACAGCAAAGTGGTTGGAGACGGAGCACTAAGGCCAGCGGTGGAAACGCTTTTGAGGGGAATGGACGCACCGTTCCATCTCTCAAAATGCAACATGGGACGGTTCACATCACCCGGTTCGGTTGTAGCAACTTGGCTGCGTGAATCAGCCACACTCAAACTCTTAATCCTCCATGACCACATAACCACCAAAGCTACTACAACAACGAGATCAACAGACCAATCCAAACAAACCTCTCTCACTTTGCAGCCTCTTCTTTTGTAGTTGTACACTGTGATGTAATCAATTTGTGAACACCAAGTCTGTGTTTTGGTCCTAACAATGGTGGGATTTGTGCTATGTGCTAATATTTTGTAACAAGTTGTAACATAATTGTTTTTTTTTTTTTTTGTTATACATCTAGAAAAAAATCATAATTAGTCTCTCAATAGTTGGAAAAAAACGGTTTTTTATTCTTTCTATAATCTGCAATATAAAATGGTATGAGAACCAAATAATTTTTCTTTATTTTAAACTTGCAGCATGTCTTAAATTATTTTCAAACCTTAGGTAGAGTGTGTGTGTTTTGTATCATGTAGAAATCAGCCTAATATAAACTGCATTTTGAGCATATTAATCTCTAATTAAATTGATTTGATTCCCTCCATTAACCTAAAACTGATGAACTCCTAATAATATCAGAAATTTAGATTGTTTTAACTTCCAACAGTTACTTTTTGCTATATTAGGTGGGACAACGACTCATGCATTGTCCAAATCTTCTACTCGTCTATAGGTAGTTAGTTGGTCGCATAAAGCTAATAGGGAGAAGTCCGCGCGTTGCGCGGAAACTCTTATTTATAAATTTTTGAAAAAATTATTTTTTATTATTAGTATTTTATGCTTGTCAAAACTATGGATTTAAATTTACTACGTGGTGTTTTTTTTTTGTTCAACCATATATTTTTTTTAACAATTTTTATATTTGATATGATTGAATTTTTACATCCAGATACATCCAAATAATTGCAGATATATTTTCCTAAAACATCAAATATTAAGGAACAGAGGGAGTATATGCTAATTATATATCACTGAAAATTAGAAATGTTATAGTGAAATTTATTCATTTTGTAATGAAGTTTTACGAAATCTGGAGGATAATTTGAAGCACTTAACAACTGTTGTTAGAACCAATTGTGTAAAGTTTATTGTATTGAAGATTGTGACTATTTCTTGTTTCTCTTTCATAGCTTTTTTTTGCATTGTTTATAGGTCTATGATTATTCTTTGTTAGTCTCAAGATGATAGTATAGTATAGTTGTCTAAGAGAATATTTGAAGTTTGAATTATTTGGTTGTATTATTTGATCGGTGGTAAAAAAGATCGTCTAGTTGGAGTTGTTTTTCATACAGTGGTGTAAATTGTAAATGGACTCCTATATTATTATTTTTTTGGTGAAAATGGTCTCTTATATTATAATGAAAATAGTATATTGTCCATTTGGTGGTTTTGAAGGTGTGTATTTTGATTGAAAATTAATTTTGATATGATTTTTAATAATTAGTTTTTGTTAAAGTACATATATAGTTTTTTATAATTAATGTTGAACAAAATATTGAGTGTTTTAATTGAACAAAAATATTTTTGTTGGTAGACAAAAACAATTATAATGAATACATAGGGATTGGTTTGGTGAGGAGGAACATGTAATCAAATTTAGTCCCAATATTTTTTATTTTCTAATCAAATAAATTTTTAGTATAAGTAAATGTGTAGTTAATGTGTAGTGATTTAAAAAAAAAATTAACCAAATAATTAAATATTTTCCATACAGTGGTGTAAATTGTAAATGGACTCCTATATTATTATTTTTTTGGTGAAAATGGTCTCTTATATTATAATGAAAATAGTATATTGTCCATTTGGTGGTTTTGAAGGTGTGTATTTTGATTGAAAATTAATTTTGATATGATTTTTAATAATTAGTTTTTGTTAAAGTACATATATAGTTTTTTATAATTAATGTTGAACAAAATATTGAGTGTTTTAATTGAAAAAAAATATTTTTGTTGGTAGACAAAAACAATTATAATGAATACATAGGGATTGGTTTGGTGAGGAGGAACATGTAATCAAATTTAGTCCCAATATTTTTTATTTTCTAATCAAATAAATTTTTAGTATGAGTAAATGTGTAGTTAATATGTAGTGATTTAAAAAACAAATTAACCAAATAAATATTTTGAAAATACATTTTACACATGATTTAGATGTTTTCTTGTTTATTTTATAGTTAAACTTTTTTAAAAAAAAATTATATGGTTTTTTAAATTTTAGTTTTTGTTAAAGTACATATATGTTTTTTCTAATAATGTTGAGTAAAATATTGAGAAAATATTTCAAATTTTGTTGTTGTTGATTGTATAGTTAAACTTCTTTTCAAATTGATTTAAAACTAATTTTGATATGATTTTTAATAATTAGTTTTTGTTAAGTATATATATAATTTTGTTTTCTAATAATGTTGAATAAAAAATTAAGTGTTTTAATTGAAGAAAAATATATATGTTAATAGACAAAAAAAAAATTTATAATGAAGAGTTAACAAAAGAATAATTGATTTGGTGATGAATAATTGTTTTTAAACTAAAGATAATGAAAAACCAAAAAGAATGACAAAAAAAATAAATTATAGTTTTAAAAAGATTAAAAATGACACATGTCATCAAATTAGAGAGACATATGTCAACTTCTCATGTAGTGTGAAAAAAGGTAACCCTATAATATTATAATAGATAGATTGTTTTTAAACTAAAGATAATGAAAAACCAAAAAGAATGACAAAAAAATAAATTATAGTTTTAAAAAGATTAAAAATGACACATGTTATCAAAT
Source organism: Erythrophleum ivorense (assembly GCA_026724425.1). NCBI lineage: Eukaryota > Viridiplantae > Streptophyta > Magnoliopsida > Fabales > Fabaceae > Erythrophleum > Erythrophleum ivorense. The sequence goes on from JAIUCV010003385.1 coordinate 24,658, forward strand.
TAGAGAGACACATGTCAACTTCTCATGTAGTGTGAAAAAAGGTAACCCTATAATATTATAATAGATAGATAGATACGTTTTTTTAAACATGTACTTTTTGTTAAAGGGCTGTTAAAGTGGCTTGACTTTTTTTTCTTAACACTTCATTTATAGGACAAGGAGCATATAATTTCTCAGAACTCTTTTCATAAAGTTCGATATATACTACATAGGAATGGAGATAAAAGGTGAAATGTTCACAAAATATTAACAAGAAACGCAGAAACAATTGGATAAATAAAAGAGAGAGATAATTATTGAAAAACAAGAAGAAAGAACAAACGAAATTAATTAACCATTGTTTTTGCGAACAGTGAACTAATTAATTTCGGAAGCCTATTATTAAGGAGAATGGTCAGCTCAACGATCTTTTCGCTCTCTCTCCCTGTCTCTCGAAAAACCCTTCAACCCAAGTTTCAGTCTTTTAGTATTCCAAAGACCATAAACCCTATGTAGCTTTTCCATTCCGTAGCAACAACCATTCTCTTACCTCACTCCGTTTGCAATGGCGTCAACGCCGCCTCACTGGTTGATCAACACCACCGCAAATAACCATCGTCAGACCCGCCAACAGACCAACTACAACTACCGTCCATGGCTTCCACAGCGTGTCTCTTCCTCTCCTCGTGGCGGTCGCGCCGTAGCCTCAGCTCCTCCGTATCCACCGACCGCTCTTTCCGTCGCCAATGTTAATCCCGGTCGACTATCACAGACTCCTGCTTTTCCTCCTCTGCAAACCCCGAAATCGGGTCTCTCCTCTGATTTCTCGGGTCGTCGATCGACCCGATTCGTCTCCAAGATGCATTTCGGGCGACCAAAAGCTACAATGGTCTCGCGACACAGTTCTGCTGCAGAAGATGCACTCGAGAACGCCATCGATTTCACAGGAGACTGCGAGTTGTTTCAGATTCTAGTGTTGAGCTTCGAGTCAAAGCTTCGTGGCTCTGACGACTATACATTTATAATCCGCGAGCTCGGGAATCGTGGTGAGTGCGATAAAGCCCTTAGCTTTTACGATTTCGCAGTGAAACGAGAGAGGAGAAAGAACGATCAAGGGAAATTAGCTAGTGCCATGATTGGTACTCTCGGTAGATTAGGCAAAGTAGCCATTGCTAGAGATGTTTTCGAAAATGCTTTAGCTGGTGGGTATGGGAACACGGTTTACGCCTTCTCGGCTCTGATTAGTGCTTATGGGAGAAGCGGTCTCCATGAGGAAGCCATTAGCGTCTTCAACTCCATGAAAAGCTATGGCTTGAGGCCGAATTTAGTAACCTACAATGCTGTGATTGACGCCTGTGGTAAAGGTGGGATGGAGTTTAAGCAAGTAGCTTACTTTTTCGATGAGATGCAGAGGCACAATGTGCAGCCGGATAGAATAACTTTTAACTCTTTGATTGGTGTTTGTAGTAGAGGAGGGTTGTGGGAAGCAGCAAAGAATCTGTTTGATGAGATGTCGAGAAGAGGGATTGAGCAAGATGTCTTCTCTTACAATACGCTTTTGGATGCAATCTGCAAAGGAGGGCAGATGGATCTTGCTTTTGAAATTCTTGCTCAGATGACAGCGAAGAGAATTAATCCTAATGTTGTAAGTTATAGTACTGTGATTGATGGGTTTGCAAAGGCTGGGAGATTCGATGAAGCTCTTAACTTGTTTGATGAGATGAGATATCTCGGCATTGCATTGGATAGAGTTTCTTACAATACGTTGCTTTCGATTTATACTAAAGTTGGTAGATCTGAAGAAACGTTGGATGTTTTTAGAGAAATGGCATCGGCTGGGATTAAGAAAGATGTTGTGACTTACAATGCTCTTCTTGGAGGGTATGGGAAACAAGGGAAATATGTTGAAGTGAAAAACGTTTTCGCTGAGATGAAACGGGAGCATGTTCTGCCTAATTTACTGACTTATTCAACGTTGATCGATGTGTACTCGAAAGGGGGATTGTACAAAGAGGCAATGGAGATATTCAGGGAGTTTAAGAGCGTCGGATTAAGGGCTGATGTTGTTTTGTACAGTGCATTGATTGATGCATTGTGCAAGAACGGGTTGGTGGGTTCCGCTGTGTCTTTGATCGATGAGATGACAAAGGAAGGAATTAGGCCTAACGTTGTAACTTACAATTCCATTATTGATGCCTTTGGTCGTTCTGCAACTACGGAGTCCTTGGCTGAAACTAGAGATGGTGGATCCTCCTCTTTTCCTGCTGCTTCTCTAAGTGAATTGACTGAAACAGAGGATAATCAGGTAATACAGGCTTTTGGACAATTAACAATCGAGGGTAATAGCCGAGTGAAGAAAGATCGTAAGGAGGGTATGCATGAGCTCTCCTGCATATTGGAAGTTCTCTGCAAAATGCATCAGCTTCAAATAAAACCAAATGTAGTAACTTTTTCAGCGATTCTGAATGCGTGCAGGTTTGTCCCTCTTTTGGATCCTCTGAGTGAAAGATATGATCCAATTGTTTGTGTGTTTTAAAAGATTGGTTGCATTTTGGTGAGGGTTCTTATTTTGTTGACATGTTGGTATGGATGTAGTCGGTGTAACTCATTTGAAGATGCATCAACGCTGCTAGAAGAGCTCAGACTGTTTGACAATCAGGTATATGGTGTTGTTCATGGACTTCTCATGGGGCATAGAGATAATGTGTGGATCCAAGCTCAGAGCTTGTTTGACAAAGTTAACGAAATGGATGGTTCGACGGTTTCTGCCTTCTACAATGCTCTTACCGACATGCTTTGGCACTTTGGTCAGGTAAAATCACACTGATATTTGTAGAGGCCAAGTTTTAATCGACTACTATTAGTGCAAAGGCTTACTTTTGGAAACCTTTGTGTTTATAGAGACGTGGCGCACAACTGGTGGCGCTTGAGGGAAGATCTAGAAAGGTTTGGGAGAACGTCTGGTCTGAGTCTTGCTTGGACTTGCACCTTATGTCTTCTGGTGCTGCACGAGCAATGGTCCATGCTTGGTTGCTAAACATACGCGCCATTGTCTATGAAGGTCATGAGTTACCTAAACTCTTGAGGTAAGCTACAAAGAGCTCTTCGATTGTACCTTCCAACCTAACTCGGGCCTAGGGCCTAAAACCCCAACACTTTTTTGGCTAACGGTGTCTTCCTAAAATATGGCACAAGACTTTAGTCGTTAACTCTTCAAGTTGTTTCAAAACTTGTGAAATGTTTTTGGCTAACAGTGCCGCTTGGGACGGAACCAATATTACATGTTGTGGTTCCGGGCCTGAGGGATGTATGGCTTTGGCCCATAACCTCCGGTAATTCAAAAAAAAAGAAAAAAGATGTTTTTGTTAACTTTTTTTTTTTTTGTGGCAGCATATTGACTGGTTGGGGGAAACACAGCAAAGTGGTTGGAGACGGAGCACTAAGGCCAGCGGTTGAAGCGCTTTTGAGGGGAATGGACGCACCGTTCCATCTCTCAAAATGCAACATGGGACGGTTCACATCGCCCGGTTCGGTTGTAGCAGCTTGGCTGCGTGAATCAGCCACACTCAAACTCTTAATCCTCCATGATCATATAACCACCGGAGCTAACACATCAATGAGATCAACAGAGCAACACGAACAAAACACTCTCACTTTGCAGCCTCTTCTTTTGTAGCTGTACACTGTGATGTTAACAATTTGTGACCACGAGCCTGTGTTTTGGTCTTAATGATGTTGGGAATGGGATCTATCATCTCATATTTTGTAACAAGCAACACAAATAATTATGTGAAAATTGCATTTTTATATAACCAGATTAAAGATGAATCAAACTTAAAAGACTTTTTTTTGGCCCTGTTACTGAGTGACCAACATGAAAATGTCTTACATGTCTTGCAGTAGTTAATATTTTGTTTCTGGTTTTTGACTAACAAAACGAGTCTTGAATCACTGAGCGAATACTCATAAATACCTCCAACATTTAATATAATCCGCTTCAAGCCCACCTACACATACGGGCCGTTTAGTTTATCCTTCGCTGGTTTTATGTAAACCGAACTTAGGAATCCACAGGTTTCTCTACTTTCTAATTTAATCCTCCTGTACGATTAATTAATAAACAAAAATAGTAAAATGATTTAATTTGTCAACACCGACCAACCAGTGACGCTTCACTTGCTTATCTAACGTGAATTATTTCATCTGATAAGGTTTTTAATATATTGTTTCGTGACGTACGATATCTTACTCTCTCTGTTCCTTAATAGTTGATGTTTAAACTTTTTTTCTTTGTTCCATATTATATGATGTTTTAGCTTTTTAAAGTTACTTTTTGTTAATTAATGACAAAATATTACAAATTTCAAAAACAATTAACTAAAATTAACTAAAAGTATTTGAATACTTGAATACTATTGGATAATATTGATTGAAAAGTAGTTGGTTTAAAAAAACAATTCATTAATAATTTAACATTCAATGTTTCTTAATTTATGTGAAAAACCTACAATATTAAATATTAAGGATATAAAACAATGTAAACAAGCTTCAAAGTTCTAACTAAACATCCGAAAATCTGTATGTACATCCCACTCCCACATTTCTTAAAAAATGTTATGACAAGATCTGGTCTATTTCCTTGTTCCGAGGGTAAATAATTTTATTAAACACGTGAGAGTATCTCGTTGGTGTTTTGTCATTATCCCGTTAACCTGACAAGATATCGCACACCATGTTATACATCTACTAAGTTTATTATTTACTCTAACATAATGACAGCTAAAAATGCGAAAAAAAAGAAAAAAACAGAGACGAATACGGAGAAAACGAAACAGAAAATAACAAAGATTCGGGCAAAGGTTGAAAAGGTAACAAGATTTTTGCAATTTATTAGAAACTCATGTTTTTTTGGTAAGATATATATTTTCATTTTTGATTTGGATATTGAAAAAAATAAATTTATTTAATGACTAACGCTAATACGAGTGGCGTCACCAGTTACCAGTCCCGTCGTCCTCTTATATAAACCATTCTCTGCCTTCCTTTCATTTTACAATATTCTCATCTGAATTTTTTGTTGTCTTTTCGACTCTCCGTTTTGTGATCCAGCGGTTAATAGATCTCATTTCAAAATGGCATCCAACGGCGAGAAAGGACTGATCGTTAGCTTCGGCGAGATGCTGATCGATTTCGTCCCTACCGAATCCGGCGTCTCCCTCGCCGAAGCTCCTGGATTCCTCAAAGCTCCCGGCGGTGCTCCCGCCAACGTCGCCATCGCGGTTTCGCGTCTCGGTGGACGATCCGCGTTCGTCGGAAAGCTTGGTGACGACGAGTTCG
>JAIUCV010003386.1:0-29970 GCA_026724425.1 Erythrophleum ivorense
GATCATCACTGGGGTTCAACTTCTCTTTGTTCTTGCCCTTCCCTTTACTAACCTTTTCTGCTTAAGTCATGCAGATAGATGGTTCATTATACATAAATGAAGATAATTTAATCACACAATAGACTCACATAATTGCTACTTCAATTGAAATAATTTGCATTTAAGCTCCTGCGATATGCAAATACATTGACTAGTGATATTTTTAATGTTCAATGTCACCTAGCAATCGTAATTTTCCCCTAAAATACAAAGGTAAGCAAATTATAACACTTTTAAATTAATAATGTGGTAGGAGCTACTGATTTAAGAAAAAAATAAAGTAAATAATCTACTAATCTTTCTAAGAGCAAGGATCTTGCTTCGAGAAAAATTAATAGCTAGGGAAGTTGGGGAAAGAAATATTTACAAGTTAGCTAAAAGTAGGAAAAGAAAGACAAGAGACGTTAACCAAGTAAAATGTATTAAAGATGAAGAAGGTAAAGTCTTGGTCACAGAACAAGATATCAGAGAACGGTAGAAGAATTATTTTCATAGGCTTTCTAATGAAGGCCATGAGATTGCATTGCAATCGGAAAGATTAAACACTAGAGAAGAGGATTAAAATTATACTTTTTATCGTAGGATTTGTGAGACAGAGGTAAAAGAAGCATTAAAGAGAATAGAGAGTGACAGAGCTGTTGGCCTAGATAATATACCTATTGAGGTATAGAAGGGTTTAGGAGGGAAAGGTATAAGTTAGCTCACAAAGTTATTTAATGAAATTATGAGATCTAAGAGAATGCCAGATGAGTGGAGGAGAAGTTCTTTAATTCCTATTTATAAGAATAAGGGGGACATTCAAAATTGTGCAAATTATAGAGGAATTAAGCTCATGAGCCACACAATGAAATTATGGGAAAGAGTAATTGAGCAACGATTAAGGAAAGAGACCCAAGTTACGGAGAATCAATTTGATTTTATGCCGGGAAGGTCAACTATGGAAGCAATATATTTGTTGCGAAGATTAATAGAGCGATATCGAGAGAATCAAAGAGATTTACACATAGTGTTTATCGATTTGGAAAAAGCATATGATAGAGTACCAAGAAAGGTTCTATGGAAGGTTTTGGAGAAAAAAAGAGTTCGTATAGCTTATATTCGAGCAATACAAGATATGTATGGTGAGGCTACAACTAGTGTAGTAACAAAAGGTGGACGTACAGAAGATTTTCCGATAACTATTGATTTACATCAAGGGTCAACTCTGAGTCCTTATCTATTTACTTTAGTATTAGATGTGCTTACTGAACATATCCAAGAGTCGGTACCACGGTGTATGCTATTTGCAGACGATATTGTCTTAGTTGGGGAATCGATAGTGGAAATGAATGAGAAGTTAGAAAGGTGGAGATTAGCTTTGGAAACTCATGGATTTCGTTTAAGTAGAAATAAAACCGAGCATATGGAGTGTAAGTTTAGTAAGAGACACATCACTTCTAGCGTAGAAATGAAAATTGGAGAACATATTATACCACAAGTCACACGATTTACATATCTTGGATCCGTCATACAATATAATGGGGAAATAAAAGAAGACGTAAAACATAGGATTCAAGCGGGGTGGATGAAGTTGAGGAGTGCTTTGGGTGTTATTTGTGATAAAAGAGTACCACTCAAACTTAAGAGTAAATTTTATCGTACAGTTATAAGACCTGCAATGTTGTATGGAACGGAGTGTTGGACAATAAAAAGTCAACAAGAGAATAAGTTCAATGTTGCAGAGATGAGAATGTTGCGTTGGATGAGTGGACACACTAGACGAGATCAGATTAGAAATTAATACATTAGAGAGAAAGTAGAAGTCGCCTCTATTGTGGAAAAGATTGTAGAATCAAAACTTAGATGGTATGGTCTTGTTGGGAGAAGACCTATAGAAGCCCCCATTAGGAGAGTAGATGAGATACAAAATAGTCCAATAATTAGAGGTAGAGGAAGACCAAGACAAACTATAGGAGAAATTATTAAGAGAGATTTAGATTTAAATGGTTTGTCTAAAAATATGATTTACGATAGGTGCTTATGGCGTCAATTGATCCATGTAGCCGACCCCACTTAGTGGGAAAAAGCTTTGTTGTTGTTGTTGTTGTTATTGTTGTTGTTGAAGTTCTCCAATGAAGAAATAATTCTGAATTCAATTCCTAAAAGCTATCCATACATACTACATGACCCAGTATTTATAGACAGAAAAATAATTGATGACTCCCAAAAATAAGAAACCACTACCCATGACCTGTAGCCACTATCGAAACACTACCCATGACCTGAAATGATAATTAAAATAAATAAAATGCTAATAACTCCACTATCCGAAACTTAAGCCACAGGACCCATGACTCATAGCAGATTGAAACAGAAGACTGAACAAATTGAATAATTAATAAAATCAAAAAGTAACCAGGCTTGCTACTGGACACGTGACTTCCTACGTGCATAAGTGATCAGAGGCTTAACACTTCTCCCTTAGAAAGTCACCTTGTCCTCAAGGTGAAAATCTGGAAATTGGGCAACAATGAGTTCGTAATCTTCCCAAGTGGCATCTTCAAGGGGTCGACCTTTCCATGCAACAAGCAACTCTGAATTTTGTCCAGTGATCCAGCGATGTGTAATGACATGGTCAGGCTGTACCGGAAGTTCCCAATCAGCAGAAATTGGTAAGGGAGTTGGAGTTGAAGGTGGTAAAACTCCATGTGCAGGTCGAAGCAAGGAAATATGGAAGATGGGATGAATTCTTGCATCTGATGGTAATTCTAACTCATAAGCAACTGAGCCTATCTTCCTAAGGACTTTATAGGGACCAAAGAACCTAGGAGACAGCTTCTCATATCGCTTTTTAGAGAGAGATTTCTGCCTAAAAGGTTGGATGAGCAGTAGCACGTAATCACCCGCTTCAAATGAAAGTTCTCTTCTTTTCTTATCTTGCTGGATTTTCATGCGTGCCTGAGCTTTGGCAAGATTATCCTTCAATAATTGCAGCATAGCATCTCTATTCAGTAGTTGTTCTTCTAATTCAACATTGGTAGTTTCATCCCTCATAAAAGGATGCAAGGATGGAGGGTCTCTACCATAGACTGCTTTGAAGGGTGTGGTACCCGAGGAAGTGTGAAAACCGGTATTGTAAGAATATTCAGTGCAACCCAAAAAAAAATTCCACCTCTTGGGCTGCTCGTGAGCAAAGCAGCGTAGATAGGCTTCTAGGCATCGATTAACAACTTTTGTTTGCCCATCCATTTGAGGATGATAAGAGGTACTCATCTTCAAACGTGTTTGGCTAAAGCGAAACAATTCTTGCCAAAAAGAGCTAAGGAAAATAGAGTCACGATCTGAAACAATGGAGCGTGACATTCCAAGAAGGCGAACCACTTCTTTGCAAAATACACCAGCCACAGTTTTGGCTGTGTAAGGGTGGGCAAGAGGTAAGAAGTGACTATACTTGCTCAAACAATCAACCACCACGAATATAGTGTCAACCCCATAAGATTTTGGCAATCCAACAATGAAATCAATAAAGATATCTTCCCAAATTTGTTCTAGAATTGGTAAAGGCTGCAACAACCCGGCCGGAGCGAGAGTCTCATATTTATTGCGCTGACAAGTCAAACATTGTTGAACATGAAGCTTGACATCCCTCTTCATTTGAGGCCAATAGAACTGATTATAAAGCCTCTTCAAGGTTTTCAAGTAGCCACCATGACCACTAGAAGGAGTTCCATGAGCTTCAGCCAAAAGGATAGCCCGCAAATCAGTAGATGATGGGATCACCAACCTGCTTTTATAAAGAAGCTTATTTGCCACCCATTGATAATGGGGCCGAGAGGAAGGATCTTTTTGCAAATCTAAAATAATATTCTTTAATTGTGAGTCCTGAAGATAAGCTGTTGGCAAATCATCAAAATCAAGAGGTACCGACATTATCAAATTAAGGAATTCATATTGCAGTGGTCTACGAGAGAGTGCATCAGCTGCTGAATTTTCCTTGCCAGGCTTATATAAGATTGTGAAATCAAAAGGTAGCAACTTCAAGATGAGGTGTTGCTGTGAATTAGTGGAGATACGCTGCTCGAGGAGATGTTTAAGACTGCTATGATCAGTCTTAACAAAAAAGTGGCGTCCCATGAGATAATGTCTCCACTTCTGGACAGCAAGAACAAGAGCCAATAATTCTCGATCATAAGCAGACTTATAGCGATTAGAGTAAGAAAGGCCCTTTCTGAAATATGCTATATAGGATGATCCTGTTGCATAAGAACAGCCCCAATACCTTCCATAGACGCGTCACACTCAATGGTGAAAGACTCTTGAAAATTGGGCAACTTTAAAACTGGCACTGTTGTCAATGCATCTTTAAGTTTTTGAAAAGCAGTTTTAGCTCGTTCATTCCAACCAAAGGCATCTTTTTTGTTAAATCTGTTAAAGGCTTGGCTATAACTCCATAATTCTGCACAAATCGCCTATAATACCCTATAAGTCCAAGGAAACCCCAAAGTTCTTTAACATTGGTAGGAGCGGGCCAATTATGTACTGCCTCAATTTTGTGCGGATCAACACCCACACCAGCCTATGAAACAATATGCCCTAAAAAATCTACTTGTGTTTGGGCAAAAGTACATTTCTTTGCATTTGCGAAAAATGCCTCTTTGCGCAGTGAATTGAAAACCATCTCCAAGTGGGATTTATGCAGATGCAGAGAGGGAATATAAACCAAAATATCATAAAAAAAGACTAGCACAAAACCCCGTAATTGAGGTCGAAAAAGGTCATTCGTTATCGCTTGAAAAGTTGAAGGGGCATTGGTGAGTCCAAATGGCATCCCGGTAAACTCGTAATGACCCGAATGTGTTCGAAATGCTGTCTTATAAATGTCTCCAGGTTGAACTCGGATCTGATGGTATCCAGAACGGAGATCAATCTTCTAGAAATAAGCTGCACCGTTCAACTCATCGAGGAGCTCATCAATGATGGGAATTGGATATTTGTCAGGAATAGTAACTTTGTTAAGTTCTCGATAATCTATACACATCCTCCATAACCCGTCTTTCTTCTTAACGAGCAGTACTGGACTTGCAAAGGGGCTAGTACTAGGCTATATAAAACCTTTTGACATTAAATCAGCAACTTGACGCTTAATTTCTTCTTTTTGAAAGTGGGGATATCTATAAGGCCGAATGTTGGGCGGCTAAGAATTTGGGTGAAGCACAATAACATGGGATTCAGTGTGTAGTGGTGGTAGTGCAGTAGGTTCGGCAAACAAGTCCTTGAATTCATGTAAAAGCCCTTTAATGTCAGTGAGTCTGTAGCTTAAACTCTCTGTGGGTCTTTCTTACTTGTTCATCACTTTAAATTCTGCCTTTGGTGCTTTGTGAGGAATCCCTTGTAGCCTATATCTCTTTCCATCAACAAAGAAAATCATGAACATCTGTTGCCAATTTGCTTGCACCGTATTCAATGATGCCAGCCACTGTATCCCAAGAACCATATCTACTCCCGCAATGGCAAAAGGGAAAAAATCACCGACAAGCTTCAAATCTTGTACTTGGACGTGCAACTGCTTACAAACTCTATTGTAGCGAATTAAACTCCCATTGCCAATTTGAACACCAAAAGAAGGGATAGATTGAGTGGGCAATTGCAATTCTGAGACAAGAGACTCAGATATAAAGTTGTGAGTTGAGCCACTGTCCACGAGAATCAAAACTGCCTTCTGCTTTAGCGTTCCCTTCAACTTCATTGTAGTACCCGAAGATTTGCCCAGAAAAGCGTGAAATGAAATTTTCGCATGTAACTCTGAATCTATTTCATCTTCATCGTCAATTTCGAGAGCATTTGTAAGTTCGTCTTCCTCAGTGATCTCCATGATCTTCAGCGACCCAGGCTTGCAACGATGTCCAGGCATAAACTTATCGCCACAGCGAAAATAGAGCCCCTTCTCACGTCTGATTTGCCTCTCTACCTCCCAGGTGCTGTTCGGCGTGCGTTGCACAGACAAGAGCACATTCGTTGGAGTATTGGAGATTTGCAGAGGTCTGCATGAGTCTCGTGCGAACAAATTTGGAGAGTTGGCGGGTCGGGTTGCAGAATTAAAACCCGATTTGGATCCACGATTTGACTGGGCCTTAGTCTCATATTATAAAGCCAAGCTCGGCGCCTTATACACTGACCTCGGCTTGTGAATTCGCACATCATATTTGAGTTCCTCCTTCAAGTCGCCGATGAATACCCCCAAAAGGCAGTGTTCTGGCCAATTTTTTACTTGTGCAGCCCTACGAGCGAATTTTTGACGATACTCCAGCACTGTTCCGGTCTGCTTGATGGTGCTAAAATGTTCATTGGGGTTCTGGAATTCTGCTGGGCCATATTGTTCTTGAAGAATTTTGACAAGCTCATCCCAATAAAGCAGCGTTCTTTCAGAATTTACCCAGGCAAAAAGATCAAGTGCGTCACCTTCAAGGTACATGGAAGCTATATCAACTTTCATCTCATCTGGAGTTTAGTAAAAGCGAAAGTATTTCTCAGCTTTCAGTACCCATCCTCTAGGATCTCCACCTTCAAATTTTGGGAATTCAACCTTGTTGGAGGAGCGTTTGGAGGGGTTTTTCACCCACCATGGAACTTCATAATCATCTTCATTATCACTGGCGTCACGTCTGGGCTCTTTGATCCTGTCTACATTGCGATGACTTATCTCCGCATCTTGGTTTTTGCTAGAAGCAGCTTCGAGAGCAGCCATCTTAGTATTGAGGGAAGCAAGTTGCTCAGCCAACTCTAAAAGTCGTTGGTCGACAGCTTCAAGTAAAGCTGTAACTTGGTTTGGGTTCTGTGGATCGTTAGAAGAAGAGCGAGTGTTCACCATCTTCTAAACGAGGCTCTGATACCAAATTGGTAGGAGCTACTGATTTAAGAAAATAATAAAGTAAATAATCCACTAATCTTTCTGAGAGCAAGGATCTCGCTTCGAGAAAAATTAATAGCCAGGGAAGTTCTCCAGTGGAGAAATAATTCTGAATTCAATTCCTAAAAGCTGTCCATACATACTACATGACCCAGTATTTATAGACAGAAAAATAACTGATGACTCCTAAAAATAAGAAACCACTACCCATGACCTGTAGCCACTATCGAAACACTACCCATGACCTGAAATGATAATTAAAATAAATAAAATGCTAATAACTCCACTATCCGAAACTTAAGCCACAGGACCCATGACTCACAACAGATTGAAACAGAAGACTGAACAAATTGAATAATTAATAAAATCAGAAAGTAACCAGGCTTGCTACTGGACACGTGACTTCCTACGTGCATAAGTGATCAGAGGCTTAACATAATGACAATCAAGGGAGAAATCATGATATCTACCAGTTTTCTCTTTCAAGGAAGACTTGGTCAGAGTTGAGATCTTTTGCTTTCCTCCTTTATTGTTTTCCTTCTTCCTCGAAAAGACCTTTGGACTTCCATCATTATCATCATCCTTTGGATGGGTAGATGATGATTTCTTAGGTGTTCTCTTTGATGGTAAGCAAGACTTATTTGTGACTGTAATTTTCTTCTTAAAATTAGTTTTTGGAGGTGATTCTTTCTTTGTGGATGACTTAGAATGTTTTTTGGGTATTCCCTCATCTTCAGATACATTCTCAGAATCATTTTTGTCTTCACCATCCTCAGATTTATCAGGAACACCATTTTCATTCTCATCTTCATCTTCTATCTCTTCTTTTTCTTCTTCCCCTGACTCATCTTTGTCAGTTGCACTCTTTCTCTCCTCCCTCACCAAAGAATCTTCATTTTTTTTTCTGATTCTGAAGAATACAGCACAAACGAAAAAAAAAATAACCAAGAGAATTTCCTGATAAAAACAATGAACAAAAACAGAAACCATGTGGATTTGCATGCCTCTTCTTTTCTAATTCAAACTGACACATTTCTCTTTTTAATTCATTTCTTCTCTAGACCTTAGAATTGCAATTGTACAATAATAACTAATAGTAATATATGCTTGCCACAAGTTCAGTATTAATTTACTGTCCTTGGAAAAGCTAAGGTGCTTGAACAAGTCACCATCAAAATTTACAAGTGATATCAAAGCAATGTAAGTACGTGCAATGTCAACCCATTTTCCTCTCAACAACAATTACAACAAGGATAGACACCATTGATGGACCAATAATACGCAATAATGCAAATATATTAATACTATAGAGTAAAATGAAGCAACACTATATTTAAATTAAAGCATCATACACAATCACATTGTATAATCAATAAGAACTTAACCTTGAAAACAATCTCACCAATACTGCCTAAATCACAACTAATGTTCCCGCTGCTAAAGGAATGAAATAGAACCTTAGCAGAACGTTTTGCAGTTCTAATTCCAGATGTTGATGAACCTCTTTTTGCAACCCACTTGCGCTTTTTGCTTTTGTTTGACTGATAACAAGCCAAACTTAAATATGAATACGTTGCATCAGAAACATAGGCCTCTAAGTAAAACAATGACATAATTCATGAAGGAATTTCTAATATACACACGCAAAAGAAACCTCTTTCTCTGCAAGTAGCACAGTCGTTGTCACATGAGGGGCCCCCAAAAAGTCTATCAGCTTTGTAACAATATCTTCCTGCTCAAGTAGAATTTAATTAGTGCGTGAAACAAACAACAGAAGCATGATAACAGGTATCAAGAGATTTCCCTCCTTTACACAGCATATGTGCATAAGGAGGCAAATTCAAGTGATTATTATCCACTCCACAAAGATAGTCATAACAGATGTCTGAAAAATCATGTGCACAAAGTATTATCATTCTCAAATTATTAAGTTAAATGTCTAGTATAATATTAAAAATAAATATTTTTCATTACCAAAAATATTGAAGATATAAACTCAAATTGATTGAAGCTGTCATATTTTGAAAGGAAATCAAACATTTTAGCAGGAGAATCACTTCAACATCAACTGTAACAAATGCATCAGCAATGCTAAACCAACAAGCCTTCCTAGTTGTTGCTTTTGTCACTGGTATGTGAAGCACATCCCAGAATTCTAATAACTTCTCTTTATGACACTCGTCAAATTTTTCTTTTACTCTACTCTTCTGCTTTTCCTGAAATAACAATACTTGGATTATAGAAGCATAGGTGTAGAAGGACTTCAAGTATAAAAGCTTGCACTTGAGCATAAATGTTATAGTCGCATACTTGCATGTTCCAAAGAATCAAATTTTCATGCATTTTTAAGGGAAAAACCACCCCATTTTCATGCCACACAGAGCCAGAAAACCTTAATATATTACTCTTAATCTGAACTGCCTGCAAAAAGAGAAGGGGGAGGGTCATGTGGAGGCAAATTCACATTGAAGGATAGCCTATCAATTTCATAATCCCACCAATGCCCTTATAGTGTAATCTATCAACAGTCTAAGCATGCAGCATCCTATATCCAATTGGTGGCATAAAATAATTGTAACATGTCAGACAGTGAAGGGGGATTGATATTTAGAAAAAAAAAAAAGACATACCATTCCTCTCCTTTCAAAGAGAATGGTATGGAGTAATCGGAAGGTATCATCAATTTTCCTTCTAGATAATTTATAAGCCACTAAAACAGAAAAATTGAGAAGTCACTGAGTATCAGCCATTCTGAAGAAGCGTAACATATATAAAAATAAGGAAAATCATAGATATTCCAGGAATCTGGTCAACTTTAGCTACATCTACATAAGAAGTACAACTACATGCACATAGGGCTCAAGTCAAGTCTCAACATCAACTTTCTCTGGTTAACTTAACTGGTAAATCATGTGTATAAACGTGGGGCTAGGGACATCAAAATTGGGAATTAGGATGTGTTGTATTGAATTGCACACTTGCATTACAATTTACCCAGATATTCTTAACTTAGTAATAGCTAGCAATAACAATAAATGAAAGTACAAAATCAGACTCAGTTGCATCATGTCATATTAAGAATAAACTTAATCTTTTGTACATTATTTTGCTCACTGAATCTTTGGAACTCACGCTGTGTCTTCATTTTCTAGCAGATTGTGTGTATTAAATAGTCTATTTTCTAGGTAATTAACGTGCAATTGTCATGTACTAGTCCTGTGAAGCCTTCACAGCCTTCCTGGCATTGGTTCTTGGGGTGTGTCATATACTGCTGTCCTGAAGCATTCTCATAATCCTTTTGTTCAAATGAACAAATGAATCAACTACAGGTTACAGGATGGAGTGAATATCTTCCAACTATTTCATCCATCATTTGGAAAGCACATCTAGTAAATCCAGTCAAGGCAGTTGAGCATTTATAAAGGCTTCCACCCATCATCTTATCTTCTTCAGTTCTTCAAACTCAATTATAATTTTTTCTTCCATTCGCTTCACCAAGCAAATCTCCAAGTCAGTTTGCATCCACAACAAATAAGCCTTTAATTTTAAAATATTCATGTCCTCAATAAATACTCCATCCCATTCCTCATCCTCAGCCTCGAATGTTTATCACCATTATCTTCACTGTTATCTAACCTGACCCATGACCATCTGCTCATAAATTCATTTCTTTTTCTTCATGTTGATTCCATTTCTGATTCTTGATGTAATAGCTACCCAAGTTTGAATTTGTTAGTATTCTCCAAATAGAAATTATTGGATTAATTATACTATTTCAATTGTTGAGATGACCCAATTGGTTCATTCAATAACACTTCAATTCTTTTCATTTCTGCACCAGCAAAGCACACCTAGGAATGGGAAACCTCCCTAACATGCCTTCAATTTAATAAGCTTCAAGATACCTAGCTTCCTAGCCCTAATCCATCACAAAAAACCAGCCTTCAATGTGTTTGTCCCATGTCAACACCTCTCCTTCAACGGGCATGTTTGTTTCCCTCCATAAGAAAGCACATGCAACCACAATCTTGTGAAAATATCAATTTAATTCAAATAGCATTATATGATCAGAAGATTTTCAGCTATGCTATCACTTTACAAATTACAGAACCTATTAAAGACATCAAGGGAGAAACACCCCATGGAAAACCTCCGCTGACAGTCTTGAAGACAAGGAGGGAAGAACAAAAAAAGAGATAACTGGGACTAGTGAAAACAGCGGAGCTGACCAGCCCAATAATTTTCTCACTTAAATCTCCTGAATTAATTTACTTGCATTTCGGGCCATCAAGACCACATCATCAACTAGGTGACAGCCATAACTCAAATAGTTTTTTATCTCCAATTCACAATTTTCTTTCCCCAACATGTAAGTTATCAATCATCATTGCAGGCATAACCAGCCAAAAGAGGAGAGAAAAGCAAACTGCAAACAGCCAAGAAACAGAATATCTAGGAACTGATTAGCAGTTAAGTTACAAAGCCTGCTGATGCTACACTAACAAGAAGAAACTACCAAAGCTCTCCTTTTCAGAGAAAAGAAAAAGTTCTGCAAAAGATCTTTAAAAAAATCCACATAGATGTAGTTCATAAAACAATCCCCTAAGTTCACAGTCATTTTTGAATAACAGCGTTGATGACAATGCTGATCACTGTTTTAATATATCCTTCTACAAATTTTTACTAAACCTTGTTGATTTTCTACCGCTATAAAACTTAAACACCATAAGTCACAACTTAATTCCACTTAACATAATGAGACTACATAAATGAAAGCAAGCAAGAGCATATGGTGCATGTCTCTGTAGATCAGCTTAAATGAATCTTCCATGCTGATGCTACTATTGTTGTCAATGAATCTACAGTATGCACATATAAACCTTTTTCCCTTATCTAATTTGAAAAGGAGGCATTACTGCATTAGGGTTTTAGTTCTTCAACTTTTTTCTGAATGGAAAAAGGATGCATGCAGTTTTTCAACAAGATAATTATACCGGTAAGAACCTGCAAGGTAATAGAATTGCCAATATCACTATCGAAGGTAACAGCATAAGTTGGTACGTATGGATCATCAACTTGTATTAATCTTCAAGTCAGGGGCTTGATAATTTGAGAGAGGGGGGGGGGGAACTTAAGTGTTTACCCTAGCTTACATAATCATAACTTCAACAGGGTCATCATCATGATACCACCAAAAATCTGCAATCATCAAGAAACTACCTCCATATATGGCACATTCTTAACCATAAAAGGGAAAATATACAAATTTCTTACCAACCATTTGCTGCCAGATATTCTGTAAAATAAAATTCTGATGGGCCCACATTCAAATTCTTAAACTATATTTTCAAGATTTTGTCATAAAATAAATCAACATTCTGACCATATTTGATATTAAACCAAGGAAGAATGAGAAATGCCTGTGCAAGGAGATTATGTATTAAGTTGACTTCTGCTGGTTAGAGTAAGAAGAGGTGGAGTGGAAGTTCATGAACTATATTGGAAACAACGATTCAAGCAAAGGCAGGAACTATACCATTGGGTATATCTTTTAAAGGTGTACCACAACCCTGCAATTTCAAAGGTAAATTGTAAACAAGATAAGTCTTACCCAAAAAAAAAAGTATAGCTAGTAGGGGTGAATAAAACCGAACCAAACCATTTAAACCGAACCAAACCAATAAAAACCGATTAAGTTGCAAGTTGAACAATAACACCTTTTCAATTTGAAATTCTTTGGCTGGGTTCTTTTCAATGGATGCTACAAGCCTCTCAACTGACTTCCTTTCATGTACGGGGCATTCAATAGCAGGAGTCTTAAGCTCCATCTCCTTCCATTCCTTCCTTTTCTGTTTCACTTTCTTTCCATTGAAATTAACTTTCCCCTGCTTTTTCAATCTTTTCTCAGCCTTGCTGTCTTCTTCCTTTTTTTCTTCTCCTGGCTCGTCATCATTACCCTCATCCCCTTCTTCTTCTCCTTCTTCAAATTTTTCCTTTTCAATGGTCTCCACTTCATCATTAGGAGTAACATCTTCTTCCATAGCATCTGCTTCTGGCTCCTCAGCTCCTTTTTTCTTTCACCATCCATAGTTTCCATATTTTCTGGCTCCTCATCCATTTTTTTAATCCCAGATCCATTCTCATCTTTCTTATCCTCATCTATTTCTTCTACAACATCATCTTTCCCATCCTCTTCTATTTCTTTTACAGCATCATATTTCTTATCCTCCTCTGTATCTTTTACAATATCATCCACTTCTTTTTCTTGTACACCATCATCTTTCTTATTCCTTTTCGATCACTTCTACTGCTACACCATCAACTTTCTTATCCTCTTCTGTTTCTATTACAACATCATCCTCTTCTTTTTCTTTTACACCATCATCTTTCTCATCCCCTTCCATTGCTTCTACTGCTACACCATCAACTTTCCTATCCTCTTCCTTTTCCTTTACATCAGCCCTTTTCAGATCTTTGACTCCATTATTTTCAAATGCTTTTCCTCCAGCTGCTTCCAAGTCATTCTTCTCAGTCATGTCATCTGAGGTTTTCTCAGGCATGCCATTGCTATTTAAGTCAGTCTTGGAAACTTCTTTTACCAAATCTTCCTCCCTCATATTGATATAATTTTGAGTAAATCTAAAAATATACTTGCTCCTACAAAATCTTTCCACTATACTAACCTTGTTATATTAGGCAATTGAAACCTGTCAGGGGGAAAATCATTTATTCAAAACAAATCAACATCATAATGACAAGGTGCACAGAGAAGGACCAAAATAGAACTAACTTGTTAAACTTCCACAGGTACCAGTATGTCTAACACTGGCATACATGATCCCTCCAAGTATGAAAGAAAAATATTCTATACATTTTTTCCAGAAAGCATGTTACAATTTTGCATATAATGCGAAGAGCATTTCAATAAGCCAACAAGTTTAGAGTTGAACCACGGTGGAGCAAAATTAAAATCTTTCTGTTGTTACGAATATATCACATAATGTTCTTTCACAAAGGTCCCCGCCACCGGGGGTGGAAAGGGGGGAGTAAAATTAGATAAGCAGCAATTTGTAACCCCCAAAATTGAAGGTGAAATAAACCCCCATTCAGAAAGCGACAAGGGAATGCAGTTTACAAACAACAAGTCAACAGTAGAAACAGCATTCTCCACCTGGGGAGGAAGAACAAAGAAGAAAGCTTCCAAGTTTTGAATGTTCATGCGGCATTAGTTCTGAGAAAATAGCGAGATCCACCACAATTAAAGAAAATGTGACAATCTTCAGCTAATTTTAAACAAAATATCTCAACTACCAAGCGCATTTTTGCTATAAATTGAATTCCAAATATCCGAATTTCTCTCCGCTACACCCTGAAGGAATCTTGTCGACAACCAAACAGAAAAAGAAGTCAAAATCAACCCAGACAATCATTTAAACAACAAGGACACCCCCAATTTTCCTAAGAAGCACTTCGAAAACCCTAAAGCCCTCACCACAATTGCCCTTCGCAACAATTCAGTCCAGCAAGAAGAGATTCAACTTTTTAGATAGACAAGAATGTTAAACCACTGAGGAAAAAGATCAATTGAACATTGAAACTTACCCATTTAGAGCTTCTGATAGAACAGGGCAAAACTTTAGAGTCCCGCTAGAAGTGTCCTGTGTGTCTCAGTGCGAACATTTCGATCAGAGTTTAACTACGATCTCACTCTCTCCCACTGGATCTCCTGAATTGCCTCCTAACAATCTACAGTTCGGACTTCGGACTTCGAAGACTGATTGTACATGTGATTAACTGCCACGTAGGATGTACGCGTAGCATAAATTCGGAAAAGGAGGGAAGCGGACGGCTGAGATGTGCACTACGCGGGTATGATCAACGGATGAGGTTTGGGTTCCATTCAGCTTTTGTTTTCTCCGATGCACTTTGATCTCGTACACATGGCAATGTTTGGTAACGCTGCATTCTTACTCGCCGAAAATCGACCCATTAGGGCACATCTGTGGGTCCACTAGAAATTCGGTCGTATTTCGTTGCCGTTATCCAACTGCTCGGTTGTGCGGGAAAAAGGGAACCAACCGTTCGGTCCACACATGTAATCAAAAGAAATTAAATGCATAATAACGAACCAATTAAATGTCTAAGAAAGTGGGATTGATATTGGTGAAGTTTGGGTAAGTTATTATATTTCTTATATAAGAAATAAATAATTAATTTATGAATATTAAAAAAATTAATTAAAAATAATTAATTTTATTTTAAATAAAAATTATTTTTTAAAAATATCCTTATTTAATATGTGTACTTTCTTTTTAAAATTAATAACTACCACTACTCATAATTTGAATGACTTATTTAATAAATAATATAATTGGATTATTGCAATTAATGTGGTAGTTTGTTTCTTATATATAAGACCAAATCAAATCTTAAAAAAGTCTCTTATATATGAGACCAGAAGAAGTAGTTTTTATTTTTAAACTAAAATAATTTTTTATTAAGAGTGTAAAAAATTGAAATTTCATCCCTTTTTTATTAAACCCTTAAACACTTCTTTAATTGAAATTCATTTATATAAAATCTATTTTTATAAAATCATACTGAAAAAATATCCTAAATAACTATTAATACCAGATAGTATTATTTAACATTTTTAATATATTAAATTAATTAACATATGTGTGTGTAAGAAATAAATATATATTCCCTATGAGTTTGGAGTAGACAAGTATCATACTACCCAAAACCAAATTTCATACCTTTAAAATATTCATAAAAATCTTCATACCAGAATTAAGTGGATAAATTTTGTGAGTACACCAGATTTAAATTAATGAGACTTTATGTATAATATCATAATATATTAGCCTCAATTATCTCTCACTTAAGCTTGATTTCATGTGTTTTTAGAGAAAAGAAATAAAATCGTGATATTTTATCGCGTTACGCTGGGGTTTAAACGTTCATATTTCGCTCTGCAAACCCCCGTAGACCCATCCATATCATTCTTTACTCATACTCCATGCATACAATTCATACATATCATAAATCAAATCATAAACCACGGATTTGAAGCCAAAAATCAAAAAAAAAAAATCAATTTCCCTCACGGGTCTAGAATTTATATTTTTTGCTCAAACTTTGAAAAATCATAATTAATTCTAAAAAAATGAAAATTAAGCAAGTGATAGCTTTCTAAAAAACTCTGGATGTTAACTTTATACTAAAAATAATGCCAAGCCATAATAACATCATTTGAATCACGTTTGATAATAGAAAAGCTTGAAAGGTTAGACTACCCAGTGTTTCTTATACAATTTATTGATATAAATTTCAAAAATTCATAACTAATTTCATAGAATCCAATTTAGGAAAACTATGCCAATTTAAAAAGTTACACATGTTAACTAGAGAAAAAAAATAAGTCCAAAACAAAACAAAAGCAACCAAGGTACAAAAACATATGGAACAGTAACAGAAGTCATGCTGCACCCCTAATACTGATTTGGAAGTTCAAAAATTCGTTTCTCTCTCTCTCTCTACAAATCTGAATAAGGTGCTCTTAAGTGCTATAGAAAGCTTATCATATCTAGTTCATGCCTGTAAACTTTCATAGTCATTGGACACTATTTTTCTCCACAAATGATAGAGGTAAAGATCTGACCATTTGTATAGTAATAATGCCAATTTTGTCAAAATTTGCCAATTTTAAAAATTCACCAAAAATTGTTTAGAGCTCCAAATAATATGCACCTTAGCTTTCTAAAAAGTTCTAAGTAAGACCTATATGCATGCCAAAATTCAGGTCAAGAGGAACTCATTTGGTTAGATGTTGAATAACTCACAAATATGGCCAATTTAACACCCTATATGGGTCAAAAGTGGTTCAAATGGCTTCTTAAAAGTTATACCATCTCTTGGGCAAGTTTTAAAATATAAACATAGTATGTACAAGCTTCATAAATAGTCTAAACTACCATGCATCATAATCTCACTATGCCACCTGCAAGAATACACAACTAGGAATGAGCTACCAAGTAGGAAAATTATACATTCTCATTGATTTGGCTCTAATATTGATATAGACAAAATATCCACATGCTTTTACATTTGCTTACATGCTTACATCTCAAAAATATTATATACATATCCACTTTGATAATAGAATACATCAAAAACTATATTTGTGTCCAAGTATAGCCTACTATGCTCCTTGGCTTGCACTTTGGTCTCCTTGAATTCCACCTAAACATGTTAAAATGGGAGAAGGAAGGGGGTCAGATTCAAGGAATCTCAATAGCTCATACACTTATTTAAGGAAGCAATCAAGACATATAAATATGCTAAAGTACACAAGTAGGCATCCAATACCATTAAAACTCATTGAACACATAGTTTGCATACTATGAAAATCATATCAATATCAAAAATAAGCTTTAGGGACTTTTGGTCTAACCTCACTCTATTTTTGGAACTTTTGGATTAGCCTTACCCTTGGTTTAGGGACTTTTGACTTGGCCTCACTTATCCATCAGACTTTCGGCCTTGTCTCATCCATTTTTAGGGACTTTTGGCTCCACCTCACTTATCTCAAGGGGCTTTTGGCACCACCTCACCCTTAAGAGAAATTTTCACAACTAAAACATAAACATAAATATATTGGTACCAATGCAACAAGGCAATATCAAATGGCATGTTGCACAATACAAATGCACATACAAGCATACAATGACCATCATACATCCAAGAATGCAAACAAGAATGAGTGAAGAGCTACCTTGGTAATTAAACACAATTTTCCCCTTTTGATTTCTCTTTTCCCTTCTCGGTCTTACAACCACAACTAGATGAAACTTGAGTTCTTTAGCCTAGACATAACAAAGAGGATTCAATTACTCTCTTGGAACAAGCTAAAGCATTAAACAAACACTTAAGAAGCACACTTGGTCTATTAGTTTCATAATAGCTTCATTAATGGCTTAATGAAACAACTAGCATAATTTAATCTCTTAGCTTTATTTCCTTCTCATATATAGGCCTTTTGGTTCCATTTAGACTCTTTAAAATTATCACAAACTCATTCCCAAGAGTCTAGATACAGGTTACTTTTTAAGGCTATATTATGGAACCTATTACCCAAATCTCAATCTATAGCTTCTAAATTTTTCTTGAAAAGAGAGGTACTTAGGAGGCTTCTTAGGGGTCTTAAGAACTCAATCAAACACTTACATAAGTTAGAAAATTCATGAATTAAAACAGAATTTATAAAGTATTCAAAAATCCCTAGTTGCTCTCTCTTAAAATTCACTTGCTTTTCTTCTATTTTCTTTGCATTTCCCAAGCTCCCACACTCTAAATCAATGGTTCCTTACTAGTTCTAGGTCAAAGCTCCCTTCCTTTTACTAGCTCTCAAATTAGCAGAACCAACATACACAAAAAGCAAAGAAGAAGAGACAATGATACATGGATATTCACCTTGAATTTAAGCCTTCTTCAAGAGTGTTTCCCTGTGCCTTAGCATTCTCTTTGAATTTCTAATCTCCCTCATCTGAACCAAACTTAAAATAGAACCAAATCATCTACCAAAACTATAGAAAAAGAGAGCAAAAAGAGAATAACAAGATTTCAAGAAGGAAAGCCATAAAAAATTTTAATTTCTCTCACCTTTTCCTTGGTTTCCTTCTTTCTCCCTTCCTCTTCCTTTGTGTGCCCTTCTTAGATGAGCTCTCTCATGGTCTTAAGCAGATGAAATGTCAGTTAGAATGAAAGAGAGAATTCTTGACTTTTTAAGAAGCAAAATTTCACTTTTTCACACTTTTTTCGGAATAAGTCTCGCTATAGTGGGAAGCACTTCTCGTTACAGCGAGAACTTATCAATCACAAGTCCTAACTATTCTCACCATGGCTAGCGCTATTGCGAGATATCCCCTGGATTTTGTATGAGATACAAACTCGCTATAGCGAATTGGCATCCTCACTGTAGCAAATTGGCATCCTCACTATAGCAAACTGGCACCCTCGCTATAGTTAATAGAGATATTGGCTATAATGGGAAGACTTAGAAAAAATTTTGAAACCTTGAATGTTACATTATAGGTTTTGTTTTTGGATTTAGGTCAACCCATCATGAATACCCCAATGATCCAAAATCTCTCACTTGAACATGATGTGATGATCAACATAAAAGTTTTTACTTTTCTTGGACATTCATACTAGGCTCTTTAGTGTGATTGCTTAAACATAATCTTTAATAACTTTTACATTAGAAATCTCACTATAGGATCAACATAAATGATGCATCACTTAGATATACATTACATGCTTATTTATATACTTTAAAGGCCTTAGATTCAATCATATATCATATTTTATACTAACGACAAATCTAATACCTCTTAAGTTTAATTTTATTTAGATTGTCTTCTCATTTGTATAGTATCCATACTTATGATATTACTAAAAACAACTTCATAATGGGCATGCTTTACATACTAACATAGTTGTATATATCTTAAGTAGTCTTTCTTTCACCCACATGCCGTTTAAATTAAAAATAATTATTTTCCTAGTAATACTCCTTCAGATCACATTATTATGAATATAGGATGTATGCTAAAATAGTAGACTTGACTCATCTCCTCATGCTATTATCAAAGTCACAAAAAGATACTTATGAAAGGATTTGTTCTTTTTTGGAACTTACACAATAACGAAGCAACAATTTATTCACTTACTTCTCAATTGCAATTATTAAGTACAAGCAATATGTTGTATGTTATGGCATTTCTCTTATTTCATACAAATGTATGTTTATTTGATTTGTTTATTGACTCCGTAAAGATCTTAGTCTAAACACACACAGTGCCTAGCTTGAATTTTACCATTATGCTTGCCTCCCATAGCACTTAGAAGAGAATTCACATATGGGTACAAGTATTATGGATAGTGGTGTAATACCATATTATTTCTGACATTAATCCCTCTCTTACAAGTGAAAATATGCACTTTATCAAAGAAATATCAAGAAAATGAATCAAAACAATGAATTAAATTGTGTTATGTAACGGACAAATTTTTCATTTCGCGTTTTCAGAACCCCTTGAACTCATCAACAACATTCTTTAATTATTTTCTATACATACAAATAATAACATTCTCAAAATTAGTACAAACCACGGATCAAGGGTCAAAAACCCCAAAAATTCTTCATTTCCTGTGGTTATACAGTGGCGAATTTCAGGGACAACTTTGAAAAATCATAACTAAATGTAGAAAAATTGAAATCATACAAACCATAGCTTTCTCAAAAACTCTAGATGTTAAATTCATACTAAAAATAATTCCAAGACATAAGCATAGCCTTTAGACCACGTTTGACAATAAAATATCTACAAAGGTCTGGCTGTCCCTAGTACTAATATAATTTATTGTCATAAACTTCAAAAATATCTAATAAATTTCACAAAAATCCAATATATGAAATGATACTAATCTAGAAAGCTACAGATGTTAGCTAGAGGAAAAAATAATTTCAGACCAATCCAAGCACGTCTAGGCCTCAAAAACTAATCAAATAATGACATAGGTTTGACTGGATGCTTGATACTGGATAACAGCTTCAAAAATTAATATATCCTTCTCTAGACATCCAAATGAGGTGTTTTTAATTAGTACAAGTCACAGGAAGGTCTAGTTTCTTCCTATAAAATTTTGTGGCAATTGGATATCATTTGTCCCATGAGTGATAGAGTTTTATTTCGAACTAGAATGAACAGTGCACTGAACCAAAATTAGAAAAAAAAATTTTAACTTTAAAAATTCATCAAATATTTTATAGACCTCTAAAAATTCTGCACTTTAGCCTCCCAAAAAGTTCTCAACAAGCTTTAAATGCATGCCAAATTTCAGACTAAGAAGAGTTCATTTAGGTAAAAAGTGATGTAGCCTCACAAAATAATCACTTTTGCTCCATATGAGGTACCAACTTGGTTCAATTAGCCTTCTTTAATGTTTGGCACCCCTTGAGCAAGTTTAGAAACATGAATATGACTTGTATGAACTGCCCAAATGGTTCATAACACCATGCACATAAATTTGGTCACTCCACATTCAAAAATGCATACATTCAAGTGCGCACCCAAGTGCTCAATTTCTATATTTCCATTGTCTTGGCACCATACAATATTCATAAATCATTCACATATAATGTTACATTTGTTTAATGGTTTATAACTCAAAAATATCATGTACATATCCACTTTGACATTCCATTACAAGTAAGGTTACATGATAACAAAATGGAACTTCTCATGATGCTTGACTTGCTTTCCTTGCCTCTAGAATATCACCTAGACATTTCAAGATAATAGAGGGAAGGGGAGTGAGATTCCTAAAATCTCAATAGGTTACACACACATTCAAGATATATACACATCAAAGCATATGTATGAAAGGTTTGGCAACCATAAAGTATGCAAAGTCACAATTTACATGCCACTTATTCACATTCAAGCCAAGACCATACTCTAGGGACTTTTGGTTTTACTTCACCCCATTTCTAGGACTTTTGGATTTGCCTTACTCTTGATCTATGGACTTTTGACTTGGCCTTACCTTCTAAGAGACTTGGCCTTGTCTCACCCATGCCATGAAACTTTTAGTATCTTCTCACCTTCATTAAGGGACTTTTGGCATCACCTCACCCTTATGAGCCATTTCCACAACCATAGTCATTTAAGAAGACACATTGGTACTAATATAAAGTCAATGCATCAAGTGGCATATCATCAAGTCACAAGAATACACACAAGCATACAATAATATATATATATGCACACAAGGATGCAAGAAGAATGAAGTGGAAAGCTATCTTGAATCTTGCAAGCCTTCCTTTGTCTTATTCCTCCCTCTTTTTGGCCTCACAAGTGCACCTATGTGGGTTGGTGTTCTCTTGGCCTAGACACCATAAACAACACACAATTATACACTTGAAGCAAGCTAAGACACTAAACTCACACTTGAACACACATTTGATTCTATAAGTGGCATAAGGGTTCCATAAATGGTTTATTGAAGCAACTCTCACATTTCAAGTTTTAGGCTCCATTCTCTTATTATTTTTAGACTTCTTGGACTCATTTAAGGTCTTTGGAGCTCTCACACATTCACTTGTACAATTGAAAAAATAAGTTGCTTTATAAGGCACCATTATGGACACCATTGTTTTATCGTCCAATCCATGGCTCCTAAATTTTTTTTCAATGGTTTCTCCCATCTTCTAACATCATATAAAGTCCCAAACTAAGGCTAAAACAAATTAAAACACTTCCTAGCTCCATGACTAGCCTAGGCCAAGACAAGCACACTAAAAGGAGTTCTTGGAGTTTCAAAATTTTCTTTGATGGAAGAGCCACTTGGAAAAGTTTCTAAGAGTCTTAGAAGCTGAAGAAAATATTCAAATAACTAAGGAAACATTCACACAAAATCAGATTTTACAAAACCCTAAAGAAACCTACACTTTTCTATCTTGTTTTTTATTAGTTTTCTTTGAAATTTCTTGCCATATTCCATCTCCCCATGGCCTAAAACCCTTGTTTCTCTCTTGTTTTTGGACAGAACTCCTTCCCCTCTAATGGTTCTATACAAGGCCAAAAATGACATAAGGGAGAGAGCAACAAAGAAGAAGCACCAAGAATGGGAAATTACCTTAGATTCTAACTTGGTTTCAAAGCTTCTTCTCCTTAGTTATCTTCTCTTCAAGTAATTCAAACTCTCCCCTTGTGTGCTAGACCAAAAACAGAACTAATCATCTCAAGAAAACCATAGGAAAAGAGGAGGAGAAGAGAGAAATAAGATTGGAGGAAGATAGAGCATGAAATTCCTTAGATTTCCTTACCTTTTCCTTGAGTTTTCTCCTCCTTTTCTCCCCCTTCTTATGCGCCTAAGAGAGTAGGTGATATTCTGTATTTTAGGCAGAGGAAAATCGTGCTATATGAGGGGGAGAAGAAGGGGAGAAATATGTGGAAGCTTCTAGAAACATAATTTTTCAAAAATTTCAATTTCATCCTTCCGTAATGGTAATTTCCTTTCGGCTTCGTTTTAATTCCTTTTTTAGAACCGTCTTTTTCTATTATAAAATTTAGGTTCCTAATTTAATAAAATAACTTTGGAATCATTCAAATTGGAGTTAAGACTTTCCTGAATGAATCCGTTAAAGTTCGGGCTCACTACCATTGGAAAATGTATACTAGAGGGACTTTACCAATCCCGAGGCTTCCCATGGTTTTTTGGGACCTCTGAGAATTCTAGACAACTCAAATTTTCCATTTAAAAAGCCCTCCTATATGTTTTTTCATAAGTTTTACTTATTAATGAAATATCCTAACTCCATTTTTCTTTCCGTCTAAGCCTAGAATTATCATTTTTAGGAGCCTAGGGCATTATTCAAATTTTTTAGGGCATTATCTAGCTCATTTCAAAGGGCTTACTTTTATATAGCTCATTTTGTCGTTTATGGAAATTACATTCGTTACAAGTGGGAATCCATAATTTGATCCATATATTTATGTGTTTAGATCTCACCTTGACCTTCTATTCTTTTTAATCAATGTGACATATTTATATTTTGTGTTCTTCTCTTTTCCATGTTAGTGCTATTGTTGCCTTACATGGAAAACACATATGTCTCATCTTTATTTACATATCATGAATACCAAAAGCAATTGCACTTGTAAGAAAGCCAACATCATTAACATGTATGACATACTATCATTATGTATATACTACTTATGATTATAGCATAAAACATTTGTTCGATCAACAATTATATTGTTCATGTGATGTGATACTTTATGTTTTATGTAAACCAAGAGACTTTACATCATCCTCATGTGCATCTCTAGCTATAGGTTTATCAAGGATCAACTAATAACTTATGCATAGACATATCACAGAATAACATTCTTCTATACTATTGATCTCTCTCATTCTTGTATCTATGTTTATTCTTGTTATAATACTTAAGAACTTTAGGTAGGCTATCGCTTCTTGTCTATCACAATAGGTTAGTATATGACTCAATATCCTACCAATGATTCCCAAATATTTCATAATTTTTTTTAGCCATGTAGCCTCTTGCATTGTTGTAAAACATACAATAAACTTTGCTTCCATAGTAAATAACACTAAGCATGTCTATTTCTTCTTGTTTCAAGGTATAATATCACTATTCAATAAGAATGTATATCGGAGACTTGGTTTTTGTGTATCTAAATGTCATACCATTAAAGATTATACATATAAAGTCATGTTATATATCTCTTTTAACAACAAATAGTTATATTCACACTTTTGGTTGTGGAATTTATCATTATTAAAAGCATCAATAACATAATTTTTACATATTAAGGATCTTGGTCATTTCTTCATTAAATTCATACTTAACCAACTTGTTAGGATTAAGACTGATAAAAAAGAGGTATAAATTTCATTGGTTTGGCCATATGAATAATTTGAGTTTTATAACACATAATATAAATATAATTTTGAAAAATATAACTTGAGCTATATAACTCTTATTTACGCAAACTTAGTGGCTACAGAAAAACTTATAATGAGAGTTATCTACTATAAAAATCTCAAGTTAAAAATGAGTTCATTGGCCCCTCAAAAATTAGAACTAACCATATAAACAATGTACTACAATTTTCTTCATAAATAGCCAATTTTAAAAATTTATAAAATATTTTATAGATCTCCAAAATTTATGGCTATTGGTTCTGTGAAAAGCTCTCAATATCCTCTAAATGCTTACCAAATTTTAGCCCAAGACTTGCTTATATGAGCGGTCAAGGGTATATGCACATATTGTGACTCAAAAGAAATGAATTTTGATTCAAAAGAGTACTAAATAAGCCATATCATGTCATTTCTTCTCTTAGGCATGTTTCAAATGACATATGCATCATGTTTGGCTAGTTCAACATGTCATAATTACCATACAACTCAAAATCACCTTTCTACTTGCAAGTATACATATGTCTATTTAGGAATTTAAGGTGCCAAATTATATAATATCATAAATTACAATCCCTAAATGGTTTTTACATCAAAATTTAGTACTTTTAAGAATGTTGGCATGATCATGCATCACAATATACAATTACATATTCATATATGCAAGAGTATGCACTAAAACATAATATATTGTCAAAGTAACTCTTCTTAGGCCTTTTGTTCCTCATTTTTGCTTTTTCGGAGCCACCTAGTCATGGTTAGTAGAAATAAGAGAAAAGTGAGATTCAAAAAATCCTAATAGCTAATCCAACATTCAAGTATACATATATAACTCACTTAAGTTCAAAGAATGCAAGCATGCATGTCATACAACCATATATAATTCATATTCATGCATTAGGGATCCCAAGGTTCAATCAAGAGCAATTTCATACTCTAGAAACTTTTGGTCTATCCTCACCCAACAATTAAAGACTTTTGATTTAATCTCACCCTCTTTTAAGGACTTTTAATTTAGCATCACCTATAAATGGAACTTTTGGCCTAATCTCATATACATTTAGAAATTTTTGGCCTCACCTCACCTATGTCAAGAGACTTTTGGCACAACCTTATCCATCAAGAGTCAAATTAATTCCAAATGCATTTAAATGCCATGTAATTGCATATGATCATCGAGTAATCAATAATGTACATAATTTGCAACCAATACATATAAGCAATCCAAAACACTTAAGAAACTAAGCACACATACACAAGAATGAAGGAAACACTATCTTGACACAAAGAATTCAATGGATTTCCCTTAGTTTCTCTCTTTTGTTCGGCGTCCTTACACTCACACTTGAATGAAGATTCACTTGCTTGGCTTAGACACATTAAATGAAGCACAAAATTAACAATAGAATCATGCTTATACTCATACTAACCTTATATAAGACAATTAGGGCCTTAGGTATACATATGGTTCATTTAAATGGCTTATGAAGCAACTCTTACAAATCAATTTTTTAACTTCAAAATCTCACTTAATATGAGTTATATGATTATATTAAAATTCATTAGAGCCATTATAAGCTTGGTTTAAGAAGTTAGCACCAAGTTACTTCTTTAAGTATAATTGAACCCTAAATTTTTATTTTTCAAAATAAAGTTTCTAAATTTAAACTAATAATTCCATTAGTGTTTATACTTCATATCTAGATCATTTTATAATTGTGGAATCATTGAAAACTCTTCCTATGTATTACTTTCCTCTCACGGCTAAATCATGCATGAAGGGAGGCTCCTATAGGATTTTTATTCCACTCTTAAAGAATTTGCCACCAATGGAAAGTCCTTAACTTTTTCTTAGTTTAATTATAATCTTACATGGCTTAAAATACCTTTCTAAGGTTTTAAACTTCATAAGGTGCCATAAAAATCCTAGGTATCATATTTGCAATCTATAGCTTCCTAATTGATTCGAATTGTATATTCTTAATCTTCATGTTTCAAACTGCAATTCCCATCATGTTTCGGCCCAAATCCAATTCCCTTTAGGATCTTTTATATCAAGGACAACCTAGGGGAGTGAAGAATCCAAAGGAAAAGCCAGTTTTCTAAGCCTTGTTATATACCATTTGAAAGTGCTTTGAACAAAGATTATTATGGTGTATTTAGTTTCTTTTGAAAAGCTTCTTCCTCCATGGATTCAACCACAAAACTTCCTCTTTTAGAAAATCAAAAACCATAGAAAGAAAGAGAAGAAAGAGTAGAAAAACTTTTACAAGAGCAAGATAGGCAAATCTCCATTTACTTACCTTTAGATAGCTTATTTCTCCCTTTTCTCTTAGTTCTTCTCCATGCCTCTTAGTTTTATTTTGAAGCAGAAGAAAGTTGGTTAGAAGCTCCTAGGATGTGGTGTGCTTATATAAGAAGCAAATGGAGGTGCTTTGTAATAATTAACAAAATTCCATTTATGTCCTGCAATTTCAATTCCTCTATTTGAGCTTATTTTATATCTTTTTTTAGAACTATCTTTTTCATTATAAAATTTAGGTCTAGTCTATTAAAAACATTAATTTCAAATTTATGGGATTTAGGACAACCTAAAATGATTGGGTCAAAGTTTGGGTCAACCGATAATTTAAATTATATACTAGAAGGGTTTTAACTATCTAACAGTTCTTATAGTTTTCAAAACTTCTGAAAACCCTAATGAACTCAATTTTATCATTTAAAACCTCTTCCTTTAAGTTTCAAAAATTTTGTATAAAATTATATTTTACCACTGGTATTCCAATTTATTCTGTTTAGCCATTTTGGCTCTGGTTTCGAGCCATTTTTGGTTTCTTAATCTCATTTTTAAATACTTTGATTAGCATTCTACCCTTACTTTGTTTCAATTCATTTTACTATGAGGTTCTCTTTCATTAATTAGATGGTTCTAATTTGAGTTCCTTTTAGCTCATACTACCCTTCTTTAGGCCTGTGACCTTATTTAAATAATTTATTTTACTCTTTAAGGAACATTTTAGTTACCAAAATATAGAATATTACACTAAATCTTCTCTCTAATTTACATTGGAGTATCTTTTTAAGCATAATCACTTATTTAACAATACAATGTATATTTTACAATACCTTACAAATATTTTAAAATTCTCTTAATAACATCCAATACTATTCACCAAGATTTGATAGATACCAATTCATGAGGTCAATCAATAACAAATGTCCACCTTGTACAATCATTATATACAATATACCAACAATATTAAAGTAAAAGATTTTCTACATAATTTTCAATGTAGATTTAATTTGAGGACATATCTTATAATCTAGACTCATATTTTATTATAGGGATATTGATTGGTCTATAGTATTTCATGCTATACCATTCAAAGGCATTCTAAATGTAATTCTCTTATAAAAGAACAATTAATTTCTCAAAGTGATTCCCTTAAATCTTAATCTTGAGGATATACTTTGTTTTATCCATATCTTTCATATCAAAATTCAAGGATAATTATTCTTTATTGACCATTAAAAAATTTTGACTATACCTAGTTAATGGTATATTATATAGTATAAAAGATAATATTACAAATTTCTTTAAAATTGCTTAATGTGAATGTAATGGCTTTATCAATTATGTGAATTTTCTTGCAATGTTACTACTTGATGAAATTTCAAATATCACTATCTAGATGATTGCTTTAGTTCATAAATAGACCTTTAGAGCTTACAAAATTTTATGCCCTATTCCTTTTTCAATGAAACCAAATAGTTGATCCATGTACTTTCTTCATCTAGTTCTCCATTTAAGAATGTAATTTTTTACATCCATTCAATGTAGTTCCAAATTTAAACTTGCAACTATAATTAGGATTAATCTAATGGAATTGAATCATACAACAAGGGCGAAGGTATTTTCATAATTCAAATAAGGACTCAAGATAGGCTAATGATAAAATGACATTATCAAGATAAGCTAGAGTCAACCAAGATAAGTAGATATGTGTTACCTTTGAATATTTAAAGTGATAACCATAAGATACTGATGTATATTCAGCTATCAATTTAGGAACTGATCGTACTTTTATGTACTGGTGTTGAAACACTCAATAGTATTATTTGAAATTATGTAATTTTATGAATGTTAAAAATATTTATTCCACAATCAAAATTTTTCACTACTTTGATCAAGTTAAAGGATATGTAGCTCTTTGGAAGCTAAAGGGTTACAAGTAAGCCTCTTGAATTGTATTTGATTCCTTATTGTCTAGTTGAGTACTATTGAGTGTTGCCTTTTCAATCTCAAACAATGTTTAGGCACACTCTTATGGTCACTCTTAAATGGTAAAGTTGTCTATGCAACATTTTCATCATATACCAAGTTCTCACTTGCATTAAAAGGTTAAGGTACTACTACTTGTCCTTGTTATCTTAATCTTATGTCTCATAAAAAGATGTATCTATATCAATCTCTCTCTTACTAGGAAATCCATTCTCTAAAAAATGTGGTAGCTCTTAACTCAAGCTCAATTATACTTTCATCTTTATTTCACTGATAAAGATATAGTCCATTAATTGCTTTGAATATTTAATAAAGATACTTTTCTTGCCCTTTGAGCTTAATTCCCATATTTATGAGAATTATCACAAACATAAATAGTCGACCTTATGGTCTTAAGATATTTAAAACTAGCTCATTATTTTGTCCACAATTCAAAGAGGGTGGAAGTAACTAATTTAGAGGGTAACTGACTTAAAGAGCACTTAATTAAATTGGAAGGTATCAATTTATAACTTAACACCCTTATAGGAAATAGGTAAGTTTACTTGAGTAATCATTAATCTAACCATTTCAAGTAAGGTCTTATTCTCTCTCTTAGCATATCCATTTGTTGTAGTGCTAAGAATCATTAATTGTCTCATTGATTCCTTTCTTTCACATAACTTTTTGAACTAATCTAATAAATATTTGCATCTTTGGTCATAACTTAAAGTACTTATCCATTTGATTCTTAACCCTATTTGTATAATGTCTAAAGTACTCAAGTGCTTTTAACTTACAGGAAATTAAATGGGCCTTGATCATATTGTGAATGATTGTCAATAGATGTAATGAAATTCTCTGTCTTATGTCTTGTCCTCATGCTGCTTTTTAGTCCACATATATCAAAATAAGTTAATTACAAGAGATTTTAAGTTTTAGCTTTTTTTCCCCAAATGGTTTCCTAATTGCTTTACTTATTAGGCAATGTTTTTATAGTGACATTTCTAAAATAGAAATAGATCCTAACATCTCTTATTTTGCTAGTCTACCCATTTTCTCTTCGCCTATAAGGCCTAGCGTAACATGTCAATCATTCATATCCAAAAATAGATTAGAAGCAAAGTATTAGGTAAAGTGATCATATTCATAATTGCACCTAGCAAAATAAACCATCATAAAACTAGAATCATATTCATTATCCCTTTTCAAATGTCAATGGAGTTCTCATGGAAGATTAAAACTGAATCTCAAATTAGAAAAAGAAATA
>JAIUCV010003387.1:0-2500 GCA_026724425.1 Erythrophleum ivorense
TTTGGGTTGGCATCATTGCCCCATGGGACCTTGAGGAAAATGGAAGAGTTTGGCAGGGGGCTACCCGCCCCGGGCAAAAGTTGGCACGGGGCCACTCGCTCACGGCTTGCCCGCGGGCAAGTCCGAGGGGGGCCGTATGTGCCAAGTGAAAATCCGCGTGATCCAATTTGGTTTTTTGGGTTGGCATCATTGCCCCATGGCCCCTTGAGGAAAATGGAAGAGTTTGGCACGGGGGAACCCGCCCCGGGCAAAAGTTGGCACGGGGCCACTCGCTCACGGCTTGCCCGCGGGCAAGTTTGAGGGGGGCGTATGTGCCAAGTGAAAATCCGCGTGATCCAATTTGGTTTTTTGGGTTTGCATCATTGCCCCATGGCCCCTTGAGGAAAATGGAAGAGTTTGGCACGGGGGAACTCGCCCCGGGCAAAAGTTGGCACGGGGCCACTCGCTCACGGCTTGCCCGCGGGCAAGTTCATGGTGGTGGCGCTTGTGCCAAGTTGAAATCCACGTGGTCCACCTTGGTTTTCTGGGTTGGCATCATTGCCCCACGGCACCTTGGGCACAATGGTGGAGTTTGGCACAAGAGAACTTGCCCCGGGCAAGTGTTGGTATCATTGGCACTTGCTCACGGGTTGCCCGCGGCTTGCCCGGATCGCTCCAAAATGGTTGTGCCCGTACCAAATTAAAATCCACTCGATCCATTTTGGATTTTTTGATTTGTATGATTGCCATAGGGCCCCAAGAGGATGTTGGAGTCGCCGCCCGCCCGAGACGGTGGCCGGCGGTGGCCGCTTGGGTGGCTATTTGCCTAAGAAGGAAAAAATTCAAAATATATTGTACGAGTGTCCAAAAATTATGAAATTTGGCGAGGAGGGAGATCTCATCAATCTAAGCATGCCTGCAAAAAATCGTGCAAAAATTCGATCTCTAGGTCCAAAAAAAAACTTGTGCTAGCTGGCGAAAATGTATATCTCTTCCTGCCAGGATGGAAAGGGTGCGTTTTGCTCTTTAGGGGGGAAGGCTCTCTTGGTGCCATGCTCACCCCCCCTGCACCCCCAACCTTGCCACGCACCTTATGGGTGCAAGCAAGGGGAAGGGGTGGCCCGAGCATGGCACCACAAGTGGCCGGCCACCGCCCACCGCCGGGCATCCTCCGGCGGCGGCCGGCCACTTTTTCCGGCGACCCCCAAAATGTGTGGGCAAGTGAATCGAGATGGAATTTGACGGATTTTAAGGGGGTTGCCGGAAGTCGCGACGAGTTTATTGGGCTCCAACCCGCACCCGGTCATTCGTGGCCGCTTGCGGGGATCTTCCCATCGCTCCATCCCCGAGGTCCCATGTGGGTGGTGGCGTGCGGTGTGCGAAGGTAATCCGTGGAAACTACATTTGTTGCTCCTCCCCCCTCCAGTTGATCTCGTTGTTGCTCCTCCCCCCTCCAGACGATCTCTTTGATGCCCCTCCAGACGATCTCATTTCATTTCTCGCCACTTTGTTGACCTGTCATTGGGATCCAACCCCCCTTCGATGATCCCATTGAGTTCCAACCCGCACCCGGTCTCCCCAGGCCGCGTGCGGGGGTCTCCCCATCGCTCGTTCATT
This sequence comes from Erythrophleum ivorense, assembly GCA_026724425.1. Taxonomy (NCBI): domain Eukaryota; kingdom Viridiplantae; phylum Streptophyta; class Magnoliopsida; order Fabales; family Fabaceae; genus Erythrophleum; species Erythrophleum ivorense. The sequence goes on from JAIUCV010003387.1 coordinate 1,597, forward strand.
AAGGTCTCGCGTGTGTGGGAGGGCGGCAACCCTGTCGCCTGTTTAAGCATGCGTGTGGCTGGCGTGGAAGTGCGGTGCGCGGGGATGCAAGCTTTGTGCGAACTTTTTCTCCACCCCCCTTGAGCCCCCGAACTCGACTCTCTCGTTCACCCCCTCTTTGTTGAACTGGCATTGGGATTCGACGCTCCCATTGCGCTCCAACCCGCGCCCGGTCTCCCCAGGCCGCGTGCGGGGGTCTCCCCATCGCTCGTTCATTAAGGTCTCGCGTGTGTGGGAGGGCGGCAACCCTGCCGCCTGTATAAGCATGCGTGTGGCTGGCGTGGAAGTGCGGTGCGCGGGGATGCAAGCTTTGTGCGAACTTTTTCTCCACCCCCCTTGAGCCCTCGAACTTGACTCTCTCGTTCACCCCCTCTTTGTTGAACTGGCATTGGGATTCGATCGTCCCATTGCGTTCCAACCCGCGCCCGGTCTTCCCAGGCCGCGTGCGGGGGTCTCCCCATCGCTCGTTCATTAAGGTCCCGCGTGTGTGGGAGGGCGGCAACCCTGTCGCCTGTATAAGCATGCGTGTGGCTGGCGTGGAAGTGCGGTGCGTGGGGATACGATTGTTTTCGGACTTTTTCTCCACCCCCCTTGAGCCCTCGAACTCGACTCTCTCGTTCACCCCCTCTTCTTTGTTGAGCTGGCATTGGGATTCGATCGTCCCATTGCGTTCCAACCCGCGCCCGGTCTTCCCAGGCCGCGTGCGGGGGTCTCCCCATCGCTCGTTCATTAAGGTCTCGCGTGTGTGGGAGGGCGGCAACCCTGTGGCCTGTATAAGCATGCGTGTGGCTGGCGTGGAAGTGTGGTGCGCGGGGATACGATTGTTTTCGGACTTCCCCATCCCTTGTTTGTTCCTCCGCCGGTT
>JAIUCV010003387.1:22500-25000 GCA_026724425.1 Erythrophleum ivorense
GTTTGAGGGGGGCGTATGTGCCAAGTGAAAATCCGCGTGATCCAATTTGGTTTTTTGGGTTGGCATCATTGCCCCATGGCCCCTTGAGGAAAATGGAAGAGTTTGGCACGGGGGAACTCGCCCCGGGCAAAAGTTGGCACGGGGCCACTCGCTCACGGCTTGCCCGCGGGCGAGTTTGAGGGGGGCGTATGTGCCAAGTGAAAATCCGCGTGATCCAATTTGGTTTTTTGGGTTGGCATCATTGCCCCATGGGACCTTGAGGAAAATGGAAGAGTTTGGCACGGGGGAACCCGCCCCGGGCAAAAGTTGGCACGGGGCCACTCGCTCACGGCTTGCCCGCGGGCAAGTTTGAGGGGGGGCGTATGTGCCAAGTGAAAATCCGCGTGATCCAATTTGGTTTTTTGGGTTGGCATCATTGCCCCATGGGATCTTGAGGAAAATGGAAGAGTTTGGCACGGGGGAACCCGCCCCGGGCAAAAGTTGGCACGGGGCACTCGCTCACGGCTTGCCCGCGGGCAAGTCCGCGGGGGGGCGTATGTGCCAAGTGAAAATCCGCGTGATCCAATTTGGTTTTTTGGGTTGGCATCATTGCCCCATGGGACCTTGAGGAAAATGGAAGAGTTTGGCAGGGGGCTACCCGCCCCGGGCAAAAGTTGGCACGGGGCCACTCGCTCACCGGCTTGCCCGCGGGCAAGTCCGAGGGGGGCCGTATGTGCCAAGTGAAAATCCGCGTGATCCAATTTGGTTTTTTGGGTTGGCATCATTGCCCCATGGCCCCTTGAGGAAAATGGAAGAGTTTGGCACGGGGGAACCCGCCCCGGGCAAAAGTTGGCACGGGGCCACTCGCTCACCGGCTTGCCCGCGGGCAAGTTTGAGGGGGGCGTATGTGCCAAGTGAAAATCCGCGTGATCCAATTTGGTTTTTTGGGTTTGCATCATTGCCCCATGGCCCCTTGAGGAAAATGGAAGAGTTTGGCACGGGGGAACTCGCCCCGGGCAAAAGTTGGCACGGGGCCACTCGCTCACGGCTTGCCCGCGGGCAAGTTCATGGTGGTGGCGCTTGTGCCAAGTTGAAATCCACGTGGTCCACCTTGGTTTTCTGGGTTGGCATCATTGCCCCACGGCACCTTGGGCACAATGGTGGAGTTTGGCACAAGAGAACTTGCCCCGGGCAAGTGTTGGTATCATTGGCACTTGCTCACGGGTTGCCCGCGGCTTGCCCGGATCGCTCCAAAATGGTTGTGCCCGTACCAAATTAAAATCCACTCGATCCATTTTGGATTTTTTGATTTGTATGATTGCCATAGGGCCCCAAGAGGATGTTGGAGTCGCCGCCCGCCCGAGACGGTGGCCGGCGGTGGCCGCTTGGGTGGCTATTTGCCTAAGAAGGAAAAAATTCAAAATATATTGTACGAGTGTCCAAAAATTATGAAATTTGGCGAGGAGGGAGATCTCATCAATCTAAGCATGCCTGCAAAAAATCGTGCAAAAATTCGATCTCTAGGTCCAAAAAAAAACTTGTGCTAGCTGGCGAAAATGTATATCTCTTCCTGCCAGGATGGAAAGGGTGCGTTTTGCTCTTTAGGGGGGAAGGCTCTCTTGGTGCCATGCTCACCCCCCCTGCACCCCCAACCTTGCCACGCACCTTATGGGTGCAAGCAAGGGGAAGGGGTGGCCCGAGCATGGCACCACAAGTGGCCGGCCACCGCCCACCGCCGGGCATCCTCCGGCGGCGGCCGGCCACTTTTTCCGGCGACCCCCAAAATGTGTGGGCAAGTGAATCGAGATGGAATTTGACGGATTTTAAGGGGGTTGCCGGAAGTCGCGACGAGTTTATTGGGCTCCAACCCGCACCCGGTCATTCGTGGCCGCTTGCGGGGATCTTCCCATCGCTCCATCCCCGAGGTCCCATGTGGGTGGTGGCGTGCGGTGTGCGAAGGTAATCCGTGGAAACTACATTTGTTGCTCCTCCCCCCTCCAGTTGATCTCGTTGTTGCTCCTCCCCCCCTCCAGACGATCTCTTTGATGCCCCTCCAGACGATCTCATTTCATTTCTCGCCACTTTGTTGACCTGTCATTGGGATCCAACCCCCCTTCGATGATCCCATTGAGTTCCAACCCGCACCCGGTCTCCCCAGGCCGCGTGCGGGGGTCTCCCCATCGCTCGTTCATTAAGGTCTCGCGTGTGTGGGAGGGCGGCAACCCTGTCGCCTGTTTAAGCATGCGTGTGGCTGGCGTGGAAGTGCGGTGCGCGGGGATGCAAGCTTTGTGCGAACTTTTTCTCCACCCCCCTTGAGCCCCCCGAACTCGACTCTCTCGTTCACCCCCTCTTTGTTGAACTGGCATTGGGATTCGACGCTCCCATTGCGCTCCAACCCGCGCCCGGTCTCCCCAGGCCGCGTGCGGGGGTCTCCCCATCGCTCGTTCATTAAGGTCTCGCGTGTGTGGGAGGGCGGCAACCCTGCCGCCTGTATAAGCATGCGTGTGGCTGGCGTGGAAGT
>JAIUCV010003389.1:10000-17500 GCA_026724425.1 Erythrophleum ivorense
TCAAAGAAAAAATCTCTTCTTCCTCTGTAAAGAATTCTTCCAATAATTTTGAACCTAATCTTTTCAAAAAAACGCGTACAGTACTTTTATGTTTACGAGCCAAAGTTTTAATACAAGAAAGCCGAAGTATATATTTTATTCGATACAAACTCTTTTTTTTTGAGGATCCATTGTAATAATGAGAAAGATTTCTGCATATCCGCAAAAATCGGTCAATAATATCAAAATCGGATGAATCGGCCCAGACCGGCTTACTAATAGGATGCCCTAATACATTACAAAATTTCGCTTTAGCCAATGATCTAATTAGAGGAATAATTGAAATTATTGTATCAAGCTTTTTCATAACATTTTCGATTATAAATGAATTTTCCAACATTTGATTCCGTACCACTGAAGGATTTAGCCGCACATTTGAAAAATAGCCCAAAAAGTAAAATGAATGCTCGGATAATAGGTTTATATGGATCTTTCCTGGTTGAGACCAAACATAAAAATGACATTGCCATAAATGGATAAGATAGTATTTCCATTTTTTCATCAAAAAGGACGTATTCTTTGAAGCCAGAATGGATTTTCCTTGATATCTAACATAATGAATGAAAGGGTCCTTGAAGAACCATAGGGTGGACGGAAAATCCTTATCAAAGACTTCTAAAAAATGTTCTATTTTTGCATAGAAATAGATTCGCTCAAAAAGGACTCCAGAAGATGTTAATCGTAAATAAGAAGATTTGTTACGGAGAAAAAGAAAGATAGATTCGTATTCACATACATAAAAATTATATAGGAACAGGAAAAATCTTGGATTACTTTTTGAAAAAGAAGAAATCCATTTTTTTGGAGTAATAAGACTATTCCAATTACAATACTCATAAAGAAAGAGCCTTAATAAATGAAAAGAAGAGGCATCTTTCACCCAGTATCGAAGGGTTTGAATCAAGATTTCCAGATGGATAGGGTAGGGTATTCGTACATCTGATACATAATTTAAATATGGAAATTTTTCCTCAAAAAAAGGAAATATTGAATGAATTGATCGTAAATTAGAAGATTTTACAATTTCTGCCTCCTCTAAGGAAGAGATTAATTGTAGGGAAAATGGAATTTCCACACTGACGGCAAGCCCCTCTGATATTATTTGAGAATACAAATTCTTGTTGTACCCCCAAAATGGATTTTTGTTAGAATCATTAGCAAAAATAATCAAATGATTCTGTTGATACATTCGAGTAATTAAACGTTTTACAATTAGTAAACTAGATTTATTGTCATAACCTAGATTTTCCACCAAAATGGAGCTATTTAAACCATGATCATAAGCAAGTGCATAAATATACTCCCGAAAAATAAGTGGGTATAGGAAGTCATGTTGGCGAGATCTATCTAGTTCTAAATATACTTGAAATTCCTCCATTTTTGAAATTCGATTTGGGCCAAGGATCGAGGATTTATTGGGTTATCAAATGATACATAGTGCGATACAGTCAAAACAGGGTATTCTATTCTAATAAAAATGGAATAGATACCTAGAAAACAAGTAAGACTCATCAACGGACTCTCTCTACTCGCTTTTTCCATCTAATTGTTTTATGTTCGTTCTAGGATAACAAGATAGTTAGAAATCCTTTATTTTCTCAACCCAATCGCTCTTTTGATTTTGGAAAAAAAAAAATATCTTTATCAATATACTCTTTCTTCTACACATTTATCGCCACCCCATAATATAATGGAGAATAACTAATAGTTAGGACTCATAACAAAAATCAATAATCCATTCATGGGAAAAGCTTTTCCCGCATCAAGTACTAATATATTGATTTTTAACGTATAATTAGATGGGGTAATCATTCAAATTCAAAACGAAAGCTCGTTGCTTTTTGTTTCCCTATAATTGGAGCCGCCAAACTCTATCCATTTATTAATTCAACCCAACTGTGAATTTATTTTGTTCCGAGCCAAGAATTCAAACAAGGATTTGGGCCCGATCCAATAACAATGAAATATTCTTAGAATTCTCCATTGATACGACATGCTGCTTTTTCCATTCATTCCTTTATGGATCAGTCGTGGTCTTACAAACTCTACCGATGGTATGGACGAATCCATTGCTTCATAGAAATGTGTAAAAAATTGAGTCGCACTTAAAAGCCGAGTACTCTACCATTGAGTTAGCAACCCTAATAAAATAAACTACAAAAATAAACTAATAGGATGTGTAGATACAATCGCAATCAAAATAAATAAAAAGATTGAATTAGATAATAAAAAAAATATTCCATTAAAATCAAATTGAAAGAAAAAAGAAATAAAAAATGTTGAAGTCGAATCGATTCTGAACATAAAAATGAACGGATCAGATGAAAATACAAGAAATTTTCTCAGATAAAAAAAGGAAAATCACAATTTATAGACCGCCTCTTTGTCTCCTATGTTATACATTCTTTTCATTTTATTTATTAATTTTTATTACTCTATTTATATATTTATATTCTAATTTAGATTAGAATATTTCGATTTTTTTAGATTCTAATATTTATATTATATTCTATTATTATTCTAATAGATTTTTATTAAAATATCCACTAATATCCACTTTAGAATATCTATAATATCTATTTTAGATTCGAATATTAATATATTAGAATCTATTCTAAATTTCTTATTAACTTATTAAATTCTTTTTTATTTTTCTTTTGTTATTTATATTTATTTAATATATTCTAATATTCTATTTCTTTAATTAAAAAAAAAAAGAACTTCTTTTCTTGTTTATATCCCAGAAAAGCCAACGAACCCATCTATTTGATGAAGTAAAAAAAACAAAATCCTATGGAACGGGGATAAATAGATCCATTTATTCACGATCGGATTATATTTATTTGATACACTGTTGTCAATATTAATGTTGAAAAAATAATACAATGGAGAAAATAAACGAATTAGAAACTTTGTTATTATTAATTGGAATTCCAATTAATAATAACAAAGTTTCTAAATAATAAATACTAAGAAAAAATAAAGTCAAAAATAAAAAATAAGGTAAAGTAAATAAAAAACCAAGCAATTATGTTGTATTAACACTACATAAATAATCGACATAGATACAAAAGGGGCGTATGCGAAAATTAAGGAAAAAGGTAGAGATCGGGTTTATTCAATCAATAAATAGAATAATTCAATCAATATAATATAAATAGAATAAGAAAGCTTAACCTAACCCCCTTTATTTTTAAATTTCTTCAGAGAATTCCAACAAAAACCACCTCATTGAGGGTAATATATTTATAGATCCAATTACTTCATTTATTACTTCATTTATTCATTTGTCCATTTTTTGATTTTCTATTATTTATATCAATAAAAATGGATTTTTGTAGTTATAGAAAACAGCATTCTATAGCAGCAATAAGAAATAAAAAATTAGGTATGAATAGAGCAAGAGAGCGGGGGGGGGGGAGGGGGGATAAGAGAGAAAAGGATTATATAAATCTATATACAAGTCATCCACACCCTCTTTTTTTTATTTCTTTATTTTCTTAATTGAATTTCGTTTGTTGATTAGGACAAAGTTCCATAAAAACACCCGCTCTTTTTGAAATATCCTGAACAGTTCCTGTAGGTTGAGCGCCTTTTTCAAGGAAATATAGAATAACAGGAATATTTAAATAGGTTTGATTCTTTATCGGATCATAAAAACCCACTCTCCGAAGATCTCTCCCCTCTCTTCGGGATCGAACATCAATTGCAACGATTCGATAAACGGCTCATTGGGATAGATATAGATAAACAATACACCCCCCCTAGAAACGTATAAGAAGTTTTCTCCTCGTACGGCTCGAGAAAATTCGAAATTATGTCTATGTATAGAATTATGATGTCAAATAGATCCATAAAATCATCAAATCAATTAGACTATGATTTAAATTAAATACTTTTTTTCTTATTCTTTCCCGAAAAAAGAATCACTCGTATTCGCAACCTCATAACTCAAGTTGGATAACTCTCAAATAACTCAAAGGAAAACAAAACCTTTAGTTAGGTATTTTATTTCATTTATTGAGCGGTCTCTACCCCCCCTTCTTGTCTGTCTCCTTTAGAATCTATTTTTCGTCTTCAGTCTAATATAGTTGTTGAGACAATTGAAAATGGTATTTACTTGTTCCATGATCCGTTAGCTTTTCCTTGAATCATTGGGTTTAGACATTCCTTCGAGGATCTTTAATCGTTTCAAAAATGGCAGCAACATACCAATTTTGTTTTATTTCTTTCCATCAAAGAATCATACAAATAGATGGTTGATTCCCCCAGATCCACTTTTGATCGAAAAAGTTTTACCAATTCCAACAAATTGGACTTTTTTTTTTTAACTTGCTCGAATTGGATCCTTTCGATTTCTAAATCGAAAATATACTTACGAAGTTGTTCTAACTTATTAATTTTCACTAACCCTAGAAACTTGACCCTGAGAAATGAATCAACTCGAGCTCCATCATGTACTATTTCCATCATCAACCCCTCTCCCCTTCCCAAAAAAATGAATTCGAGTGGAACAGAACAAACGATGTCGAGAAAGAGCACCCTCATTTCTATATAATAGAAAAATGGTGGATGTAAGAATCCACAGCTAATCTAATCATGTCTTTCAAGTCGCACGTTGCTTTTTACCACATCGTTTCAAACGAAGTTTTACCATAACATTCCTCTAGTTTGGAGCCGGTATGTAATTGATTCAATTATGAAATCATGAATAGTCATTGATTCAATCGATACATAATAATCCATATTTTTTTCCTTCTATATGAATGGCAAATTTCTAAAGTAAAGAAGTATCAACAAAAATTCAAATTAACTTGATATTGTAGGAATAGAATTTCAATTCCATTTTTATTTATTTTTCTATTTTTTAGAAAAATTGAAATTCTAATTCATAATTCAAATTATTATAAATTAATATTCTAATAAATAATTAATATATTCAATATTCAGATTCTAATTATAGAATAGATTCGATTTCTATTTTATATTAAATAGAAATTGATATTGAATTTCTATATTTCTATTTAGAATATATTTTTATTAGTTTTTATTAGAATAATTATTAGAATAATATATATTATACATTTTTAATATACAATAACAACAATAACACGAATAAAAAAAAGAAGTTCTTTTTGAATCTACATCTTCAAAGTGACTCGATTTAGAGACGAATCATTAAAAAAAAAGAAGAATCACATTCTACCCAATATTATATACTCTTAAATAGAAGGTTTCTCAAAAAAGGGCAATCTTTATTCTGATATACAATTTGTATTCAGATATGATATATATCATGAATGGATATGCTCTGGGACGGAAGGATTCGAACCTCCGAATAGCGGGACCAAAACCCGTTGCCTTACCGCTTGGCCACGCCCCATTTCTATTTCTATTCGACACTAATAAACACTATTATTGGTATTGGTTGTTCGTCAATTCCAGTCCAAATATCTAAATATCTATAGAATAAATTGTTACTAGAATTTTGATATGTCTAAATATAGAATTAAACTGAAATTATTGATCATTACATAGAATTCAATTAAGATATTGCATGAAAGTATGATTTCTTCTATTTTTTATTTCTTTTTATTTCAGAATGGAAAGATTTTGAATTGGATAAGTTCAAATCAAAGAAGGATTTTTGGAGTCTACTTTTTTTATTTAATTCATCATTTTATTCGTAATTAATTCGATTTTTTTATTTCTATTTGGATTTTCAATTTTTTTGATTTCTTTTTTTATTTATAAATAGTATAAATCATAAATGAAATAAATAACAACAAAAAAAACGAAATTAAGAAATTAATAAAAGAAATTAAAAATTCATTTATTATCAAATTCAGAATATATTAAAAATATTAACTTAATTTAATATTAACTTAATTTAATATTAACTTAATTTAATATTAACTTAATTTAACTCACAAAAAGAAAAAATACAATTATCTTAAAGAACAAAATGTTTGTTATGCTTAATATCTTTAGTTTGGTCTGTATTTGTATTAACTCCGCCCTTTATTCAAGTAGTTTTTTCTTCGCGAAATTACCTGAAGCCTACGCTTTTTTGAATCCAATTGTAGATATTATGCCAGTAATACCTGTACTCTTTTTTCTCTTAGCTTTTGTTTGGCAAGCTGCTGTAAGTTTTCGATGAGATCCTTAATTTGAATACTGTCCTAGAAGAATTCCAAATTTATTCGAAAAAAATTCGAACATTTTAACAATTTCAATTTATAAGATCAGATAAGTTTTACAGTGTGAATCCTCGATTCAAATATTGAAATTGTTTATAGACAAGAAAAATCTGGACCATCTCATTTCCTCATTCTTACATTTTTTCCATTGAAAAATCCTATTATGAGTCCCCCACCAATATCTAATTATGGATATGAAAGGAAATTTTTGGTAATAAAGGAATCGACTCTTATTACAAATAAATTTCCGAAAAGTTTTTTCTATTTCTCGAAATCACTTCATTTCTTAGTATCAAAAGAAACATAATGTGTAGTATAGGAGAATCTATTCTCTTTCTTTTTTTTTAATGATCTTGGAGATTGTGTAATGCTTACTCTAAAACTATTTGTTTACACGGTAGTGATATTCTTTGTTTCTCTTTTCATCTTCGGATTCCTATCTAACGATCCAGGACGTAATCCGGGACGTGAAGAATAAAAAATCAGATTTTTTGGTTTTCTGTGTTTTCCTTGCTTGTGCTTGATTTTGAAATATTCTTATTATCTATTTTATTAAATAATAAAAGTTAATCGTTAATATAAATAAAAAATCAAACAAACAAAGAAACAAAAGAGGCTCTATTCAAAAGGTAAATAAAATACCAAATCATAGACGGAAACGGAAAGAGAGGGATTCGAACCCTCGGTACGAAAAATTCGTACAACGGATTAGCAATCCGACGCTTTAGTCCACTCAGCCATCTCTCCAAAAGATAATTTCTATTTTATATTTATATCTTATCTCTCTTCTCTCTTTGACTTTTTCTATTTTATATTAGAATATTTTCTATTCTAATATATTATATATATTTCTATCTAATATATTATATATATTTCTATATTAATATAGATTTCTATATTAATATTAATCTAATAAATAAATAATATAAAAAATCTAATATTCTAATCTAATTATATTAATTAATATAGAATATATTCTAATTATTTAATTTAGAATTTCATTTATATTTAATAAAAAAAATAACTTGTTTTTCAGCCGCGGCCAGGTCAGTACCTAGCCGGGCCTTTTTTGTTCCCATGAATCCTGGATAAAAATGATTTATTTGATCTGAAAAAAAAATACTTGTTATTGAAACAAGATCAAACATAAGAATGGAATCTCTTATTACTCTTTCTTTTTTTCCGGTAAAGTATCTAAAAGAAAAAAAGGAATGGAACTAAGGATTCTTGCACAATGCATTTTTATGTTATGGCTTAAGTA
>JAIUCV010003389.1:25000-29770 GCA_026724425.1 Erythrophleum ivorense
TCTTTTTAATGTGTTGATGGAACATAATAGAACATTCATATTGCCCTCTGAAAGAAATACAACTTTAAAAGGAATTATTTTGATTCAACCATCTCTTTTTCGGCTTGTCTACTTCAATTTGAGATTTTGAATACCAACTAATCACATAATATCTCTGGTTATTCTTTTTTGCGCGATTCAGTAATAGTATAGTAACCGATTCCATAAATCTATGGAGTTCCCCAAACCAAATAATTTATTTATCTTATTATTAATCAAGAATTTCGTATATAGCTAGAACGACCCTCACAAATTGCAAATACTAATTTGGTAAGAATTAATCGGATTGAAGCTATAGCATCATCATTAGCTGGAATCGAAATATCTGCGAGATCCGGGTCACAATTTGTATCGATTAAACAAATCGTTGGAATTCCCAAAGTGATACATTCTCGAAGAGCCGTATATTCTTCTTGCTGATCAACGATTATTACAATATCGGGTAACCCCGTCATATATTTAATGCCGCCCAGATATGTTTCCAAGTGAGATAATTGTCTCTTCAACATAGCGGCATCTCTTTTCGGAAGACAGTTGAGTCTCCCCGTCTTTTGTTCCGTTCTCAAGTCCCTGAACTTATGAAGTCTCCTTTCTGTAGTATACCAATTCGTTAACATACCACCGAGCCATTTTTTATTAACATAATGACACCGAGCTCTTATTGCAGCCCGCGCTACTGAATCAGCTGCTTTATTTTTGGTACCAACAATTAAGAATTGTTTTCCCCTATTTGCTGCATCAAAAACTAAATCACAAGCTTCTGATAAAAAACGAGCAGTTCTAGTAAGATTTGTAATATGAATACCTTTACGTTTTGCAGATATATAAGGTGCCATTCTAGGATTCCATTTCCTAGTACCATGGCCAAAATGAACTCCTGCTTCCATCATCTCTTCCAAAGTTATGTTCCAATATCTTTTTGCCATTTATCCCCACACTTTCTCTCTCTTTTTTTTTTTTCAAATAAAAAAAAGAATTTGAAAAAAAGAGATCAGGTATCCTGAAATAGAAATAAATAATTGTTCCGATGGAACCTTCTCTTCTACCGAAGATTGGCCGTTGATACACGATCAGGCCATTCATTTTTTTCTATTCGTTATTATCTTTATTACTATTACGAAATCAAATGACCGCGTTGAAAGGGATGAATCCGCTCTTAGGAATGATTAAATCCTCGAAATGATTGCTCTGATGTATCACATAAATTCTTTGAAATGAAAAAATCAAATAATTCTCTGTGGTGGAACAAAATATCTCTCATTTCTCCCTCGAAATTTTTTTTTTTTGTTTCCACGGTAATCTTGTTATGTTGCCTTGGCCTTGAACGGTGCATTAATCTTTTGAATCCGGTACCAACGGGTATCGTCCCCCCTAAAACAACGTTCTCTTTCAGACCTTTCAACCAATCGATACGGCCCCGGAGAGCGGCTTTTGCTAAAACTCTAGCAGTTTCTTGAAAACTCGCTTCGGATATAAAACTTTGAGTATTCAGAGATGTTTTCGTTATTCCCAATAATAGGGCTCGGTAACAGATCGCTTCTTCCAAAGCACGTCCCGTTCGTTCAGCTCGCAACAATCCAATTAGTTCACCGGGTGAAAAAACATTAGACATTCCATCTTCTGAAACCAAGACTTTTGATGTTATTTGACGCACAATAATTTCTATATGTCTATTATGGATCTGCACCCCCTGGGATCGATAAACCTTTTGGATCTTATTAACCAAAGAAATACGACTTTGCACTATAGTTAGCTCAGCACCAATCAAGAATCCCCAGGGAATGCCAAGAATTCTTGTTATACGCTCGTTCCAACCCTCAACTCTCTTTTCTAGGTTCATCGATATTGAATCAATCGAACGCACTTCTAATACCTGTTCCACTTTTGGAAGACCCTGTGTTATATCACCAGATCTCGACTTTTCATATATAAATGTAACTAATATATCTCCTTCATAAAGCATTTCTCCATAATGGCCATGAACAGTTGCTCCTGGAGTCGCCAAATAAGGGTTAGCCGATCTTATTATTACAGAATCAATTTGAACAATTAGAACTTGACCCGATTTTAGGTGTGGTCCGTTTTTAGCTATACATACATTTTCACAAAGAAATTGCCCAAGGTTAATTATTGTAAATGTTTTTTCACAATAATTATGATGATAATTATGATGGAGAAAATGCCAATTAAAATGGAATGGATTCAAAACGATGTTACTGCATAGATCGGGCTTATAAATTCTCCCGTTTTCGTCCATTAAATAATATTTAAATACTTGAAAGGTTTCCTTTAAATTGTCAAGTTGCAAATATTTAGTTATCGAGATCTGATTATGAGTTATTAAACGGTAAAATGAATAAAACTTTGCAACTTGAAGGGCTATTCCTAAAGGGCCTAACGAATTCCTAATTTCAATTAGAGGATCTCTTTTAATTGATTCTTTTATCACATTGTGATATTTTACATCGTTGAATGGGACCATTTGAAAACAATTAGCCGATGACAAAATTATCAAAGATCGGCATTCCTTATTTCTATTCAACAACATACGAATAGTTCCGTGATTTTGGCTAAGTGATTGTTGAATCTTTGCCTTGGAATAAATAGAATAAAATGGATTGATATTGGTGCGATCTGACTCATTATCAGCGATCAATCTTGAACCGGACAGATCATTCCTTTTTCTGATATACGAAATATGGGATTTCACTAAGTCAATTCTTAGGAAATCTCGAATCAAACCATTTGTACTTACTTCAACAAAGGAAGCGCGGGTCTCTTCGATAGAAGAACTTTTTTTGTCTCGATCCCAATTCAAGACTAAACAAGTCCGAACTAATTGAATGCTTGTGTCAGAAATTCCCTGAATTGGTTTTCCATTTCCATAAAGAATATAATTGACAACTTTAAGTTCCAGATTATCTCTTTCCTGCAACAGATCCTGGGGGAAAAGTTTTACTAAATTTATACCGTCCGCTATTTCATATATAATTACGGGTCGAACCAAAACAAAATACTTTTTCTTGGTAGGTGTGATCCATTGGACATAGATCCAATTTTTAAATTTTTTGGATTCCGTAGAATTTTTTTTTTTTACCGTTCCGAGTGGTATCAAGATGCCACTGTGTCGGGATATCTTATCCATCTCTCCAGGAAAATAAATATCCCCAGAAAATATTTTGAATTCAATCCTTTTTTTTTTCTTCTCCACTCGAACCAATCCGCCTACTCGACTTCTTATATTGACAGTGATTGGTGTATCTATTCCAATGATACTATTGTTCCGTACCATTATGGAAGAAGATTCAGGTAAAATATGCACTTCCTCGGGAATGAAAAAAAATAGATCTACTTTCATTTGGTATTTTGGCTTCAATTCTTTGACTCCTCGATACTCAATTAAATCCTCTTTTTTGAAAATGGAATGAACTCCTATAGTCCTATATTTAGTAATTCCTGAACTCTTTTTTCTGTATTGAGGATCATCGAAATAAGCAAGAATACTATTTCTACGAAAAATACCATTGATAGGTATTTCAATCGAGATACCGGAAGGGGGCATTAGTTCTTTGTCTCGTTCTTGAATAGATTGGAATGGAATGATGAATCTATTTCTTCGCCTCTTTGCCAATAAATCCGAATTCTCGTGGAGAATAGCAGGATATATGAAATTAAAATGACCCATACATATGATTCGATTAAGCCCTGAATAATCAGGAATCCCGCTTTTTTTTTTACCAGAAGGATTTGAACTAAAGAATTTGTGTCTTACTTGAACTTGATCATTACTTACTACAAGGTTAGAAATATATCTTCCTCCGGCAGAAAGAGAATGAATGTTCATTTGATCTTGATCCTTGTGGAGTGAAAAAGAGATTGCACCGGACCTGCACGACCTTCCTGATAATATCCATAAATGACTTGTTTTTGGTAAGATATGGACATTACTATATGTAAATTCGGGTGCATGGTACACATTGGTACTCCAATGCATCTCTCCCTCTGAGTCAGAATAAATATGTTTTCGAACCCTCTCTTTAAAATTCAAAGTGTATGTTCCCGCGCGAATCTCAGCAATCACTTGTTCTGATTCTACATATTGATCGTTTTGAACTAATAGAAAACTTTTTGGTGGAATAGTCACGTTATGTATAATATCTTCACTTTCAATAGTTACATACAAGTCTATATAACATAGAAAAGCAGGGTGCCCATGACGTGTACGTGTAGGATGAACCAAATCCTCATTGAATTTGATTTTTCCATTAGAAGGGGCTCGTACATGTTCTGCAGTACCCCCTGTGAATACTCCGCCGGTATGAAAAGTTCTTAATGTTAGTTGAGTGCCCGGTTCTCCAATAGATTGACCCGCAATAATACCTACAGCTTCTCCCAGTTCCACCAGGTCGCCATGAGTAGGACTCCGGCCATAACACAATCGGCAGATCCAAGATGTACTCCTACAAGTAAAGGGGGTTCGAATAGATATTGGTTGTGTTTGAAAGGTTATGAATCGATTGACAAGTCCAATCCCAATATCTTGATTTCGAATGGCAATGCATCGTGAACCTATATATATATCGTCTGCTAATACACGACCAATTAATGTTTGTATCAAAATTCTTTCCGGCATCATCCCATTCCGAGGACTCACAGAAATTCCTCGAATGGTGCCACAATCCGTTCTACGTACAACAATGTGTTGAACCACTTCAACAAGTCTGCGTGTAA
>JAIUCV010003390.1:0-29744 GCA_026724425.1 Erythrophleum ivorense
GAAGTCGGAAGAACGTCAAGACCTCTCGGTGCCATATTCATATTAAGTAAGGAGAAAGAGATGAGGCGAAAAGCAGCTAGTTCACATCTTCTCTTTTCGTTACTGCGGTTAGGATCAGGTCAGGGATGAGAAGTAGGTGAAAATCGAACTAGCATTTCTAAGAGCTAAGAGTTCGCTGGCGAAGGGCTTAGCAGCATAGTAAATACAATGAATGAATCTGAATGCAGTCGTCCTTACTTAGGCCTTAAAAGTCAATGCTAGGCAAACTAAGCAAATCATTTAAGAGCATCAAATCCTTCTCACAAAGAAGCACCCCCTATAGGTATAGGTCCATCAAACTTTCGAGATGGCATGAACGTTCTTGGAAAAGAAAAAGTGAGGAGGTAGTTCTGTTTTAGTTACAACTTTCCTTGAAGTTGGGCTATTGACTTATTCTAGGATGTGCGCCTTAGGCGAGAGTAGACAAACCAAGAAGAATCACTCCAAGAGGAGTCGCCTGAAAGGGTGAACACCCCGAAATCTCCGAAGGAAGGTGGATCAGCCCGAAGTAGTGCACGAGCTTTAAGATAGAATGCATGCCACTGACTCAAGGCTAGAGCCCGTAGAGCAAAGAACAAAGAGAGAAGAACAAAGAAAATAGAACTGAACTCAGAATCAACTGGCTAACAAGAAAGTGAGCAATCGAGCTACCATTTAAATTCAACCTGATGAAAAATTAGAGACATTCTCCAATATAGCATCTTCTTCTGTAAGAACTTCTTCAACTTCCTTTTTGGAAGTAGCAATAGCACGCCGTCTACGCCTTGAGCGGGGTTTTCTTAGTCCTTTCCCGCATTGAATGATCCTCATTTCTTGCGTAAGACATGCATTATTGATGCAATTGGACTTGACCCCCTTTGTTTCCTTTGGTCCTCTCGCAATAGAAATAGAAGTAGTGGATCCCTGCTCCTTAAATTAAAGGAAGGCTCTGAAAGAGATTCATCATCCCCCTGCCTTAGTTCATTGGGTGGCTGGGGTATATTGGTTTGATTGACACCTTGCTTTCTGCTATGCCTGAGATGGTATGCGTTCTTGTTCTGATAGTCAATATCTTTAGTGCCTAGCTTTAGCTATAAGAAGAAAAAAATCAGGTTGTAGCTCGACGCTTGTTGAACGTGGCGAGAGAAAGAAAGAGAGAGGTGAGAGTTTAGCCTCTTTTAGTTCATGCCCCGTAGCATTGATCAGTTTGAATGCAAGTGATTTTAGAATGTTAATTAAATACGTGGTATGGCATGAGGAGAGATCTTCAAATCAATCTCTTCCAAGCCTGAAATTGCCGCCTTTTTTCCTGAAAATCTTCAAAGAATGGAAGAGCAGATTCGATTCCGAGTTTAGAGTTCGTTCTTCTTCTTCCTTAAACTTTTATAAGGCTATTGCCTGCCTTCAAGCTAGGCGAACTACCTCATTACTTTAGGAAAGAAACCAGAACATAGTCTTGATGTGGGCTGAAGGAGTACGACAAGAACTTCTTATATAGTATAGCACCCTCCCTCGGGTCATGAGCTGCTTTTCTAGCTAACTGCATTCGGCAATGTGGTTCTTCTATTCCATTCAATAGCAATGCTGCCGACTCCTCTCTCCCATGTCTTATAGTCCTAATCGGGGAAGTCTGCTTTGTGAGAGTGCTGCAACAGAGCGCTAGTCCTTAGCATGAATCTTTCTATGAACTATGCCCAAAGCATTCGAAGAGTAAGGCGTGGGATGGGACTACTTGTTCGTTCGACAGCTTTTTCGTTCTCAGATCCAGTCTTTTCAGCTGTTCAAAGAAATGCTTATCCTGAGCTTTTTCTGGCTGTGGTATCTTTCCCTTCTAGTAGCCTAGCCCCTCCGACAACAGACGAGAGAGTTGCGGACTCGATCTCTATCGCCACTGCTGGATTCAAGGATAATTTCCTAAGAGTAGTCTTCCCCTGGAATCTTGATATCCTTATTAATATTAATTTAATTAAGGTTTCGTCTCGTCCTTAAGCTTCGCTAAAGCTACTACGTTGCCTCGCCCTAACGAGTGAACTTCCTCACCCGAATGAACAACTTTATCTTGCTTTTGAATCTTTTACTGGGAGTTTCAGGGTATTGAATGATTCTTCTCAGCGAGTGACTTTTCCTCAATTTCTGCCTTCTTGCCAAAGCCCAGGTTCGTAGACCTGCCATGCAAATCCCCCCCTCTGTCTTCTCTTCAAAGCTAGCCGAGTCGTTCTCCAGATCGGATTCGGTGTAAAAGAGAGAGACAAAAGACTTTTGACTTAGAAGGACTAGTTGCCCTTCTTCCTCTCCAACAGGTTCCATTCCTCCGCCAAGAGAAAGCCTAGGGCATTCCTCTCTATCAATGACTGAATCAAGAGGGCTCTAACTTCCTTCCTTCTTTAAGAGGGAGTTCACGGAATCAACTATTTGAATACGTTACCACCAGTTGCCACATTTACTGATTCAACAGCGGCTTTCAAAGAGGCTTTCGTCCCTCGCTTCCTTTAATACGTCAATTGCCTACGTGTCCTCCTCTCTTTCACTTCTTATGACATTATGACATCTGGTTTCAGTGTAAGCTGGATTCCCACGAAAAAAGGCAGAAAGGTTAAAGACTCTTCTATTCGTTCGGGACCCATCCTTACTAATAAGGGGCCCTTCACTCCCGTAAGGACGAGGGAAGAGACCAAAGAAGCAACGGCCTTAGACATAGGGGCGCACTAGCGCTCAAGCCGTTGCGCCTTAGGACGCTATTGACTTTGATAAACTATTAGTAGCTTAACTCCCGATAGGGAGAGGGGGGAAAATTGCTTGTTCACAAACGGTAGGAAGACAGTCTTCTCCTTCTTTCCTTTCCAGCTCTGCTTGCGGTCCATTCCCTTCATTTTTGAGGTTTGAAGATCAGATCTCGAGCAAAGCTTTAGGATTGAGAGCTTGACCAGCCGGTTCCACAGCATTTGTAACTTGCCTGTAAACTATTCCCTCAGCTGTCACTCCGGAGTCCCTTGAGCTCTAGTTCAGTGAGTTGCTATTCAGTTAGTTGCTAGTTTCCCTACTAGATGGGGGTCCCTTCACTTGAGCTATCGTAATTCTGTTGTTTTCTTTATCATTTATTGCATTAGAAGGTCAGCCCTGAAAGGAGAGGATTGAGACGCTTCTCCGTCCCTCAGTGATTACATTGATATTAAGCCCGTTGGTCGAGCTACTGCGTAACCTGACTCACGAACGGTACCAGTCAACATTAGAGGAAGTGAAATAGCTTGATACGGGGCTATGGAGTTATCTTTCTTTCCTTCTCCAGCAGCAAGAAAACTCCTGCGCTAACGCGCAACGTGCTACACTGCTCGAGCGAAGCGAGAGGTACGAAGTCGCTCGAGCGTCAGCTCGAGGGCTAATGGCGCTAGTGCGCTCTGGCCGTTGCTTGTTCGGTACAGCAACTTCGTACCTATCCCTATCGGGGGAGGATTGAGCTAGAGCAAAGTCTTCTGCTTTATTGAAAATGATATAAGGTTTGAAAGAACTTACTCTTCGAGTCTTGTATTCAATCGCTTTCTCGCAGTAAGATAATAGCATTTGCTGGCCTAACAGGCTTTTAGCTTGATCACAGTCCTAGGGTTCATAATCAAACAGTCTCTGCAATGCCTTATTTCCTTTCGGAGAGGGACGTAAACGAAGACTGAGACTGACTACTAATAGCGTTAGTGCTGGAGATGGATATAAATCAAACAGAATTACGATAGCTCAAGAACTGAATGTAGTAGATAGCTCGGATAAAACTGCTTCTCCTTAGCTTTCGAGTGGCTAGCGGATCGTCTTTCTCTTTCAGTGCAGCAAGGAATTAAGAAAATAGGTGTTCTGAGTAAAACCAATCCTTCTTCTTTCCTGGGTCTAACTGAACTTTCAACTAAGATCTTCAAACCAAAGCGCTTAGCTTACGAGGACAAAAGGTACGGAGTTCTCGACCATAGGGAGAGGGCTGACGACTTAGATAGGGGCAGCTATAAAGCCGATAGGAAGAGAGGTTCGCTTTCAGACCTCTCCTTGTCAGTCGAGTAAGTTCGAGCGATAGCGAGAGGAAGTGGCCAATTACAGTTACTGAGATGATGATTATGAGGGCAAGGCTTGATAGGAAGCAAGCAAGCGATTGTGAGGGCAAGCTAAAAGCCTGTTAAAGTTAAAGAGCGAAGGAAGCTCTTTCATTCTCTCCCTGGAACTGAAGGGAATTCTTATTCTGATTCTCGTTCCTGCCCTACAGTCACTTCACTCAAGGTATAGGATTTCTTTAAATAGTGACATGAGAAAGATTCTCTAACTTTCTTAATTAAGAAGACCAAAGCCATAAGCTACAGCTTCCCCTGCCGGAGTTGTGCTTGGTGGGATTCAGGCCTCAAATCATCACTTTCTCACCGACCTTTACCCATGCTAAACGTGTCCCAGTTTACTAACGAACCGGTGACGTAAAGCTTCTATTCTCAATTTCTCCTTTCTTCCCCTCTGCAGCCTCACTGTTGTCTTTTATTGCCCATCGATAAAGGAATGACTCTTGGTGAGCCAATGAGCTCAAATCAAGCTAGAGAACTTCCTGAACCAGATAGTGTGACGGCGGAACTTATTGCTATCTATCAATTCCCAGAGTTTAGTTCAGAACCTCGTAGGCCGGGAATGCCATCAAGAGCCCTTTTCCTCTCGGTGTCATCCAAGTCAGCTGCGGCTTCCCCAAAGCCATCATTTTCAGCTGATGACATTGATGAGTGATCCAACAGTCTTGAGTGGTAGTTCTCAAAGGGGAAGGCCTGAGAATTGAGTAAGCTGACTCATTAGGATTTATCTGTAAGGAAAAAGCTAACTAATCAGTCTGAATACTCATTAGGATAGTCTGTCGCATATCCGCTGTATGTCTAATATCCTCAAATTACACGACTAGAAAACCTTTTTGTCGCTGAAAGAAGGGTCCCAGCAAAACAACACTCTTACGCTTGACATGAAAAGTGGAGTTCTCCATCTTTCGGGTTGGGAAAGGACAGGGAGGACGGGACGATGATTATATATATAAATAATACCACATACGAGACCACAATTGATAGAAAGACCGTCAACTCTTGTTTAACTGTAACAGCGGTTCCTAATTCAATAGCAAAAACAAATATAAGACCAACAGCCAGGGGGATAGAGCTTTAAAGCCAGTTACCGATATAAGTTTTATGTTTGATGGTTGTCTGAGGAGTATTAGATGGCTCTTCACCAATCACAATAAGTCCCCTCCTCGCCCTGGGCTGGTTTAGGCCCCTAGCGAAGACCAAGAAGTCCTTTCCACTTATTCCTCCTGAGATCCAGGTACAGCCTAAAGTAACACATGATGTGATAGCAAGAGGCGGTGTGATATCGCCGCGATGGTACCGACAGCAAATATCAAAGATCCTCCAAAGAAGCCCAAATCTTATCAGCTCAGGATCTTCATCCGTCACTTTCCAAGACGTGAAAACCTTTGGAGAATCAAACCAAGATTCAATGGAGGCATCCGGGTTCATTGTCTGTTGACAGTACCAGGTGAAGTACTTCAACCAGGCACGGACCCACCTCCGGAGCGGAGACCATTCAAGAAAACCAACTGCGCCTTGGCCCAATTGAACTTCAGATGGGGCGGGTGTCAGCTCCTTCGGTCTCAACACCTTAGTCAAGAGCAATAACACCCTTGACATAAGGATAAGGATTGAGTGGCAGGCCGAAACCTAACCATAGGTCGAGAGCTAACTCAGCCTTAGAGTATAGTGCCCGCAGTCGCGCTATACGTAGACTACGGGAATGATTAAGGCGCGAAAGCGTTTTAAAGCCAACACCAGTTAATCGGCAAAGCGTCAAAAAGCGCCGACACTGATATCTGGTGTGAATGGCCATCGCTCCATAGGGGTGATGGGCACTCAAACACGCACGGGCGGAGACCGGGGATAAATCCTTAGTCAACGACCGAACCCTAAAACGCTTCGCAAACTCTGCAGAACCACTATGAGAGATTAGGGATTTTGAATAGGATATAGTTACTCCTAAATCCCCCAAAGCGGCGCTATAGACTTTCGCTACACTCTCATCAGCAATGACAACATCATCTCCAAGGATCGCATAATCCCGGAAACGACGTCCCGGATATACTAGCTCTGCACACCACCACACTAATACTAATATATGATGGGAGAGAGCAAAGAGAGGCCAAGACGCATAGTAATAACCAAGCGGTTGACCGGCAACAAAGGAAACAGTGGAGTGCCGCTTAACAAACGGCACTTCAAACAGATTAGTGGCCAGTGCCGAATTAACAACACTAGACGCAAAAGATCTGTCAAATAAGAAGCACATGATCCTAAATAAGAAGTACAAAGGCCACCTATCTGTGGCTGACTTCAAATAAAAGGAGTAACATGTCTGCTTACCTTTGAGACGATCAAGCGGTGCCGTCTGCCAAAAGCATCCTGAGGCAGCCTTTTAAGGATGACACACAACCACTCATGAACCGGCCTTAATAGGCGCTGGTTCACGTAGTTGCCTATAGCAAATATACGCCTTCTCCCCGCACCCTCTAACGAGCAACCCAGTCTGCCTGTGACGATCCGCTGATAACCCACGTTAGCAGGTAACATTGGACCAACACACCTCTCAAACCAATCAAGTGACCAGCCAGAGATGATCTTATTAAAATAATCCCTAGCATAGCGCACATAATGTGGCCAGAGAGCACCTTGCGACCATTGTTTACCCCGAGTATGAACAAACTGCATAAGATGAACAAATGCAGAGAGCTCATATGGGAAAACATTGAAGCAAGATTTGGCTTTCGCCAGAGACGGACTTAGACCATCCTTCAGTAATTTCTTTGTTAATTGAGAACATGAAGGAAGTTTTACAACTTCCAAGTTGGCTCCCAAGTAATCCCTTGACAAAGGGGAATACTCGATATCCAGGGGGTGTACCGCTCTATTAAACCAGGGAGGCTTTCGGCCACCTGATTAACAAATTGGTACATTCGATCAAAATCCTCAACAGGTGAAATCATGGAAGTAAAAGTGGAGGCATCCACCCTACCCTCTTCGCCACAAGAATAATTCTTGCAAGCGAAAAGAGAGACAACCAACACTTCACCAATATGTCAGCCGTGTCGTCCCGTTTGTACATCTTATGACGCACAAAGGATGGAATGATTCGAGGAAAACCCGACCTGGATAGAGAGACAGGTACAGCCAGACGCTCCGGAGGGCGCTTATCTCCTCCATACGCCATCTGGAGAGAACTTGAGCACTGCTTAAGATAAAGCGCAGTGCTCAAGGGTCCAGACTTAGTATATAAGCGTCTGACTTCCTTAGCATATAAGTAGAGTGCAATGCAGGACTCCTTGGTTAAACCATCAGCGACTACTAATAGAATCCTTTTTAAGAATCCCATCATAGTCGGCAAGTGTTCGAACACTCGCTGCCATTTCAACAGCGAAACACGAGTGAGAGAAGGGAACAGTGTGGTGAAATGTCTCATGACAGATCATTACACATAAGCCCTCTCGCTGTCAGTGCCCCTGTCCCAATTAAGGTTAGATGGGGAGATGCCCACCAAGGACTGAAAGGCAATTTCTCTTTAATATTGCCACTTCCGCTGCTGACAGCCACGAACCAAAGCCCAGTTACCGATATAAGTTTATTAAACAGCACTCTAGCAAGTTCACCTATTTTGTTTTGAATTACGTAGGTTTCTACCGGCTATTACCGCATTGGGGGCATCCCTTTCTGGAGACGATAGCACACTTGATGTTTCAAGAGTCTCAGTCGAAGGTAGGGCATTCTTCTTAGCTTGAGGGTAAATCTCACTCTTTAGTGAAATAGAGACTGACTTGAAGTCGATTGGTTGCATCTTCCCTTTCCAGGTAAAAGATAGGGCTTCCAGTTCAGACTTCTTTATCTCTCCTTAGTGACATAAGTCCTGTAAGAGCCTGCTGAAGGGCGGGAAGCTTTCAATCAAGGAATATTGAATGTAAACGCCCGGGGTGGTGATTTAAGGGCCTATCTTAGCCTCTGACTTAGCTGCCTTACCTATGGTGGGTCAATTAGGGCAACTCCTTCCTTCGGTAAAAGTGCCTTCCGGCCTTCGGATTTCCACCATCATGCCTAGCAGGGATGAATCAACCTCTCATACTTTGACCAATCAGTCTATGGCCCACGGTCTCCATGCTTCCTCGGTTCGTTTCATTCAACAGGGATGCTTCCCAGGTTTGAAAGTGCCTGAAAATGACTTCGGCTCTTATTCGGAAATAGTAAGCTTTTATCCACTTGACATATTGCTTTCTCCCCTGATGTTCAAAGCCGCATATTGGCAACATAGCTTTTACTGATTGGCTTTATGTAGTTAATTATTTCGCTTTAACTTAAATTCACCACCCCACATCTAGGCCTTAGGCGCCCCAATTTGCACCTACCAAAATTTTGATCTTCGACAATGGCCTGCATCTGCCCGGTAGTAATCGATTAATAAAAGTATCCAACTAAGAATACCAGATTTGATTTAGACTTCTTTACTTCATTTCCATAGAGCTTTTCGTTTCGTTATTCTTTCTATTTTTTTATTACAAAACTCGGATTTATAATAGGTAGGCAAACAACATAGCTCTTTGCTTTGGACTAAACGTAGATATTTTCCTCCATGTCATAGGTCGTAAGCTCAACTCACTCGAGAAGCGCGAACAAAGAGCTTTTTTCTCGCCTTTTTCGAGCAGTTTTGGTGGTAGTCCAGGCTAACACACTTTCTATAAGAATGACTTTCACGATCTCGAATATCACGAACTGCAGGAAGACCGTTACTGAGCTTTAATAATATACCCAACATGACACTCTAACCTTTCTTTATATTACCCTCCAATGAATTGCCCTATTCAAGATTTGAAATCAATTTCAACTTCACTACTACTCCTGTTAATCTCTCTTTTAAGTGAGGAATTTATGATTGCCCAGTGAGAGTCAACGAAAATAAATCAAGAAATTACATAAATATAGGTTGAATCGTTCACTAATCTATCTGTGGCCGATTTAAAATCTACAGAGTAGGTTACCTTGGCACCACTAAGTCTACACAGAGGACGTGTTTGGTGAAAAGTGCCGTCCATAGGGATTGTTTGGAAGAACTTCCCTAGTAAATAGGTCATGGTCTTCCAGACTAAACAAATCATTGTTTGGGTCAAAACAATACCTAACCCGTGGATACCACAGCACTCCAGCCCCTATTCCGAGGTATGGGCAATCTTTCAACAAATGAAAGAATGCCGATACTTCGAACGGGAACGCTGAGAAGAAGCTCTTTGCAGAGTACTTCTTCCTAGGCCCATATCGGACTGGTTTTAATTTAGTGGCTTTCCAGGTATGGTACCAGGTCATTCCTTGAGTAAGAGGAATGGTTGATACCGAAGGGACATACCTCGTCAGTAGATCCTTAACCCTTTCGGATGGGTCTACTGATCCATGAATTGCCGTAAACGGCTTCGTGGACGACTCATAGATCGATTGGAGGGTCCCTAAAGACACTTTCTTAGCAAGACGAATAATCTTTGCTAAGGAAAAGGCCGAGAGGTAAATCCTAACAATGATACCAATATCCCTCACCAGGACGGGGATACCTCTCCTCATTCCACCGTTTCACCGTAAGGTGATACGTAGAGGTGGACCCAGGGCCGATGTTTTAGTGAGATGTTATCTGTCCGCATTTACGCTAGCTAAGATTATTAAACTAGCTAAACCGGTTACCAGAGAGACATTCTCTTCTATAGTCTCGCCGCCCAAGTCCATCACTGAGATTGCATTAGCTGCAGCCACTATGGCAAAAGCTATACCATCTCTGTTGACCCGTTATATCCCTAGTCTAAACTCAATCCCTCTCTATCAAGGGATGGATTGGGCTCCGACCAGGAAGGCTATCGCAACAAACCTTAAACCGTTTGTTGACTCCAGAGGTCATCGGTCGAAATCTTTCTTCCCCCTTCGAACTGAATTCGTTCTATAGGGAAGTTTCCGAAGCGGCATCACACCGCCCCGCTTACTATGGAGTGTTATGGTATAGGAGGTGCAGGTACGCTCTAGATCCTCAAAATGAAGAGAAGCTAAGAGTCACCAATACGAATGATCGCCCGCTGGACCTTTTTTATCTTATAGGGCGGGCAAGTTTTCTCTGCCCCGAAGTTCAAGCAAACCGTCATTGATGTTGACAATGTGTGGGAAGGATCCGTTGAGCTTAGTAGCTCAGGATCTGCATCTTCTCCAACAAGGTGCTCATGCAGTAAGTGACTATGTTTTGTATTCCGGTCTGAGGCATGGTCAAAAATTCGAATTCTGATTCCGATTTTGCTTCTCCGCCAATAGGAGACAGGGCTTTCGCAATCCCTTTTCAGGAAGATTAAGCAGAGTGGGAATCATTAACTAATCTTGTGGAATTTTACAGTAGGGCTGGACGACTCGATTTGACTGATTCACCAGAGCCTGTATTGACTTCTTTTCACGATCAAGACCCAGATTCAGTTTAAAAAGAATCCCTGATCTTACTCCATAGGAACGGAATTTATACCCAGTGGAACTTAGACCACTGGATCTCGTCTTTTCGCCTTTGCTATTTCATTAACTGCTATTGAATTTGAATCAGCTGTTGGCACATCCGCTGTTACTCTTACTGCCCTCCTAAGAGCTCTTGGTCTTACCGGTACTAGTCTTGTCTGTTTTAGTAGGATCTGTTTTAGCCGTAACTGCAGTTGTCTTTCTGTTTGAAATTTCATCACTAACCACAGTTGGAGGGTGCTATTGACTCAGCTGTAGATGGGATTCATACTAAGGCAAGCTCTTGAAATTAAACCCAAACAATGGGGAAGGGATAAGAGGGAAGACACTCATCTCATATTCATGCCCAGACTCCACTTTTCTCGTAGAGGCTCCTATTTCATCAGATGTGGGACTTGAGGACAAGGAATGCCCTTTGCCACGTGAATCAGACTAGCTTTATCTCAGAAGCGATTACCAATGTCACGATTTAAATTAGGTTCAGGAAGCTGTGGCACTTCTGACTTGACTGTTGATGAGGACGACGCAAGCATTGATGCATCGAATGCTAGTCTTTTGCCCCTGTTAGCACTTTCCTGAACCGTCTTGTCGGAGGTATCTTTGTAACAGGTTCTACCACCTGGCTTAGTTTAGCTGAGGACAGGACAGCATACGGCTCAAGAGGAGTGGGAATAACATGTTCCGTGGAGTTTGAAAGGGGTGAAAGTGGCCTTGATGCCTCTAAATTCGAAACTAGGACTTGGGCATAAGTTGAATCGAAGATTGACAGTGAATCAACAGATATAGGCTTAATGCCAACTCTTCTGAGAAGGAGCTGTTGTTGCCTTATCAGATCGAACTTCAAGCATTAGATATCCACGAGCTTCAGAGGATTCCCAACATGGGACAGGTGAGGGAAGGATTTGGCAAATAGTTTATTTAAAATAGCTTGGGCACAAGAAAGAGGTCTTACCCGCTACGCCAGCAAAGGTACCCGAAGAATTGCTTTTCTCTTTCGACTGGGAACTGCTTACCTTTGGTGCTTTATATTTATATAAGTAGTTGTTGATCCCGTAGAGGCAAGGGCGCATCGAGTTAGCATCCCGCCATTCATGCCATGCCTTGTCAGCTAGGCTAGTTAGCTAATTCCTTACAAGACAATCGATTCTGCGATGATGCGCGTAATCGATCTCTTATTAGCTTATTCAAAAGTCATTTCTAGAGGAATGGGTCATGGAAGACTAAGAGAAGAGAACCTGAAATGAAAGGTCAGATAGTGAAAGATGAACAAGAAGCCACAACTCGAAGGCTAATTCATGCTTTGCCAATGAGTGATGTGTTATTTTATACTTAATATCCCAAGTTAGGAATAAGATCACAGCTTAGCCCGCCACAAAGCGATTTAAATCTCTTTTCCATAGGCGCTAACTCTTACTTAAACAGCTTCGCTTCCTTCCCCAGATGCATGAGATGAAGGAAAGCGAGGGCGAAAGGAAGTCCTCTAACTAATCTAATCCCCCGAAGGTGAGGTAGACTTCCCATATCCTTAAGGATAAAATAAAAAATAAGATCTCTTGCTTTGCCCACAAGCCCTACTAGCGTAGCAAGTCTGGTCGCTGGTGTGTTGATGATCCATAAGCCCTATTCACTCTTAGATGAGTAGTATAGGATACGAGGAATGAATCTCAGCAGGGGCCCATCAGCCCCGATCTTTGAAAAGAGAAGAAAGATATGCAGCTTGCTTTCGGCTTGTTAAAGGGATCTTTCCTTCCTTAGCTTAAGTGGTATTGGTGCGCAAGCACTAAGCTTGAACAAGTAAGGCAGTCCTTCTCTACCTGCTTATCAATACCCTCGTATACCACTGCTAGAACTCAAACTCTTGAAAGCAAGAAAGCCGGTAATGACGTATTAGAAGGTGAGGGAAATGGAAAGAACTTCCTTCCGGACTCTGGTGATGCCTTAATATTTGAACTGGTAGTCTCAACTGGCTATTCCCCCGGAGCAGGTCTATCTTCACTCTTAGAACTCGAAGCGGGGCTATCAACTCTTCTGTCCCAAAAAGGGCTAGTTTTTCTGCCCACTGGTCTTGAGTGGTTTCCCGGTTCTGGGATGTCTTTCCTTCTTATTGCGTATATAATCAGGTTGGGAGTTTTGATGAGGGCTTTGGCCCGGCTGGAAGACTTGGACTTGAGGGGTCCCCCGCAGATTCACTAATATCTGAACTGGGAAGAAAGCTTGCTTACCGTGATTTTTAGTATCAAGTCGGTGCTCTGACACTTTGATCTTTATCGGCAAAAAGAGTCTCAACTCGGTCTTCTGCTCTAAAGGGAGAGGCAAAAACAGAGTCTTATCTCTTCGCCTCAGGGATAGTTGAAAAAGGGTCCTCCCCAAGACCTGCTCTAGGACTGCTAATGCCTGATTCTAGGTCATAGTATCTTCCCCTACATTCCTTCTTCAACAAAGTACCCAGGGCCAATCGGAAGGGTGAACAAGCTCAAGAGCTACTCTAACTCCGGGAAAGGCTGGCCCCGGTAGCTCTAGAAGTAGAAGATGTTCGCCTAGTTGCTGTCCTAAAGGGCAAGAATATCAGGAGAAACTCGTTGTTGTCCTTTGCGCCCAAAAGCTGGAAATTCTTCTTTCCCCTGTCTGGCCAATGCCATAATATGAGAACAGGGAGGTGCAAGTTCTGCTTCAAAGTCTCCGACGTAAAGGTCTGGAGTTGGAATGCTTCCTGCTTTCGGGCCAAGAAAGGCATCTTAGTCTTTTCTATCGGTAAGGTATGAAATCGCTTGCTCGAAGAGGATGGAAGACACAATTTACAATTTTATCACGGAGAGGGGAAAGACTACCGATACCGAGTACTACCGAGACATGATACCATGCAAGGGCTTCAAGAGAAGAGGAACGGAACAGAGAACAAAGAAAAAGGAATTGTCCCGAGGGGCACTACTCCTTCAGACTGTTGGGTATGCCTTGTCATCACATCAATAACTTTTCTCTTGCTTGCTATGAGTGACATTGATTGTATGCCCATTTCTCATCACGATATAGCCCAATCAAATTGCCAATGAATGATCAATTACCCATGGTACAAAAAGAAGATTGTCTGGACAGACATAACGATAGCCAGATTTTCAATCTTTGATCTTTCCACGGACAGCCGCTTTACCTATCCCACCTGCACCTTAGCCTTCACTGAGCGTATATGCGCTCCGTTCGTTCCCTCCTGATTGAATTGATTTGAACTGCCAAAGAAAGACACTTGCAGCTTAAAAAGAAGGTAGCATTTCTAGAGAGATCAAGATTCAGGCGGCAGAAGCGTTCCACTCGAAGAGAGGGCGTCGTCAACCACAAGTCAGTGAATGGGAATGCTATCTTCCTAGCAACGGAAGGCCGTGCAACGGGGGGGCTCGTCGTCGAAGACAAGAGCTGAGACAAGAAGTACGGATAGATGGTTCATTTCATGTCTAGTCAGGTCTCGAGAGCGCGAGTGGAAGATAGATCTGGAATGTCAAGAGCCAGCCGAAGACGACATGCAAGTGAGTAAGTAAGTAGGGCAGTCGTCAGAGCTGTAGTCATTGTCAGTAGCAGAAGCTAAAGCCGCTGGCCATGCAGTGTAAGACATTGGTGGTCGAGCGATAGGCTTTAAATCTCGGCCGGGGCCAAGAGAACTGAGGGATCATGTCACATCGCCGATGACCGTTGTTTAGTTATCCCTCCTTAAAAAGCCTATGAACTTCTGTCAATGGACGGTCAACTCACCTTACGCGACGATAGGGTCGACGCGGGCATTGAGAACGTAGAAGGGGCTTCCTCAGCTACCGGGGAACGCTGCTTAGAATGCCAATGCAGTACCTCACACTTGCGTCCACCCCTAGCCGTACCACATTAATCTAGAGCCACGGGAGATCGTCCTGCCTAGCTCTCCTTCAGGAGTTGCCGCACATCGAGACTGGATCGCATCACGCTCGTCCTTCGCTATCAACAGCCGGCTCCTGGCGGTCAAAACCTCTTTTTCCTGTAGAGGAGAAAGGACCGGTCAGGCACTGCTGCGAAAGGCAATGATGCGTGCCGCACTCATGAGGGACTGCCTATGTTGTTTCATTCCCAAGCCACTTTCCTTCCATTTTCTCCTAGACCCAACCACTGCCCTTGTTCCAAGATCTCACTTCATTCACGTATCTGCCTCCTTTGTTTCAGAGCGCGCTTAAAAAGCTCCTGCTTTTGGTCTCCCTTCGCTAGCTCTGCTTTATTGCCTCTTGTCTTAGGCTAGCTATTAGCCAAAGGTTACCGGCAACTCTATTCCCGACTACACAACGTTAACCCTTGCTTGGCCCTTCCTCTAAGGCTTGAGATGCATATGAATCAGAAATCGAAGAACGGGATGCTTTAATTTAAAAGGAGGATGGCAATTGGCTTCAAAGTCAACAGGTATAAGCTTTCGATGGAAGCGCTAGGCAAACCTGTAACAGAATACGGGTCGAGTAGCGGATCCAAAAGAAAAAGGACTCAATCCTTGGCTAGACCTAGCCCTCTTTTTCAAATCATTAATTCCACTCTTCTTTCCCACTCCCTTTTTTCAGGGCGGTGGCATCAACAATTCTATCAGTTCTTGGTTCGTTCTGTGGATGAAATTCCAAAAGAAAGAGAGGGCCCCGGTAGAAAGATAGAAATCGTGTTCGGGCACCGTACGGTAGGGACTATACTCTATATATACTAGATCCCCATACCTCTCCTTCTCTTCAAAGATGGGGAACTCCAAGCCATCAACATTTGGGAAAACGTACCTTGATGCAAACCTATTCGAATTCGAAACAAACCTAAAAACCTATACCCCTTCACCACCTTTGGTTATTGTTATTTCTTTGCTTCTATTTCTTCTATCTGCTTTTTCTTCGTTCGATATGGTATACTCTTCTGCGGATTCAGAGTGAGATGGTGAGGTGAAAGTCTTTTCCTGACCCGCAAGCAAGGGGGCTTTAGCCTGACGCAAGTAGGCGACGCGAATCTATGGTTTCTATGTTTCAATCGGGCTTGGATGCGTTTTCAATCCTCTCCTTATCAGTCGAGCTTCTCCGTCCCTCGAGATGACTTGCAGAAAAAATTCTTTCTAGGCGTAACAAATGGTCCATTTATTGATGGGCGAACGACGGGAATTGAACCCGCGCATGGTGGATTCACAATCCACTGCCTTGATCCACTTGGCTACATCCGCCCCTACCCCCGCACTGGTTGTTGTCTCTATCTACGATCAGATCCTTTCTGAACCCCCCTATGACCGCTATCAAAGAGAAGCTTTTTCCTATACTATAACTATAGTAGCAAGTCTATTTATTTTTGGGAAGCTTTGCTTCAACAAGTAGAAGCTTCCCGGCAAAGCTTCAAACAAAGAGGTTGGGCTGTTCACTTCATTGATTTGACTTCACTTTACTTAAGATTAAAGATAGGGGCCGGGCGGGGCAGTGAAGGCTCGTTTAGTAGACAGCGAGCGAGCAGCAAGCTACGGCTTCAAAGCCCTTACGTAATAGGGGCTTTTTTTTTGAAGCTGGTTGCAGAAAAATCTTGTTCAGAATCTAACCTTGATATTAAGGTGTCAAGGCGGTCGAAGAAGGCCACAAGTGGAAGCAACCGATGCTTTGGTCATTCAGTTGACTCCGCCAGTCCGTGCTTGCTGTCATGCTGGCACGGGGCTTTCGGCCTTACCTACTATTGGATTTGAACCAATGACTCTCGCCGTATGAAAGCGATACTCTAACCGCTGAGTCAAGTAGGTCAAGCTGAGTCAAGTCAGAGAAAATAGACCCCTATAAGAGAAAGCCGCGCAACCAGAGTTCCCCTTACTATACAAGGGGGGGCGGAGCGCTAAGAAAGAGAAAGCGTTATCGCTATACGAAATGAAGCAGCGGCTAGCACGCTAAGATCAACCACTTGGAGAACGCGGAGCCTTTCTTCTCGGTCGTCTGTCTTAATAAGTTCAGTTGATTCCGCTCTGCTGCATTGGTGTTTTCACTCCCCACTCTCCACCATAACAATTTGACCATATCTCAGGAATAGTCACAGGCCGAGTAGGAATAAATTCACTAAACTAATAAGTAGGGGCATACATAAATGGATCAATTCATTCAACAAGATCCGTTCGGATCGGACCAGGATGAATGGGATTGGTCTGACCTCTCGCTCGGATGGTTGACTCCCGCCGCCGACAGATGTCCCATGCCACGTTTCGTGAACAGCTATGCCCGAGAATGATGAATTGTGATATAGCGCCTAATAAGCCACTGACTGTAGGAGAGGAAATAGGGGGCCCTATACCATACATCCTGCTGCCTCGGGACGACTGCACGTTACATCATAGCAGCACGACCAAATGGAGGCGGAAACCAGCAAGCGTAGGGCTGAAAAGCCCCTATTACGTAAGGCGCGCTAGCACGCTTACTACGTTTGTTTTTCAGCAAGCAGCGTAGAAAACGTCTGACTAATAGGGGCGCTCCTGCGGGTCTGATCTTACTAATCTAAGTTGGGCGAGGGCGCGCTAGCGCTTTCGCTTTCAAGCCGTTTGCAGCTTTCGAGCGTTTGCTTGCTGGCTTTCAAGCCGTAGTTTGCTGGCTCACACCCCCCCTATTCTTTAAAGGGTCACCCTTTCAGGACCTTTGATTTCGAAACACTAACCGTTGCTGGTCCTCCGCTTAGCCATTTCCTTTCTTTGGTCTCGATGTCCAAACCACTGCTCCTTGGGTCACTGCGTAAGACGTAGATCGCTCCGTTCTCTCCTCATTTTGATAGTTGAGTGGGTTGGTCCGGGGGCTAGCGAGATTTCATTGGCTCACTCAGTAGCCTTCCCATTCACAGACGCTGCCAGCCGTGTGGATTCTTTTCTTTCAGATTACGGGGTTGCTCATTCCCTTTTTGCTTTGTCCCCAGATTCCAATGTTGGCCAATATGATCATTCTTTGATTTCTCATATGACACGGAGAAGACGGACAGAGGGAGGGCGGTGGCGGTAGCGCATCCTACTACTGAGGGCTTTCCCTTTCCTTATGAAGCGTGCTTTCATGGGGCCAGAGAGTTCCAATTCTTTCGTGTGCGCCTGGTCAATAAAGACAAGCTTCTCTAATCGTGTAGAGCGAGGCAATGAGCATTGTGCTGCTTGCGACTCCTGCGTCTACTGATGACAACTCAGGGCAGGGTCATGTCAATTTGGATGTGCGCTTGGTCCTAATGTACTTGCCTGCGAGTGCTTTCTTTCCTTCATACATCGAGGGGATATCCGTAGAGCCGGGGCTGGTTGGTTGGTCCGGTGGAACAATGTTCAACTAACTCAATACTGAAGCCTTCAACTAGATTATTCCCGAACGTGAGGACTGCAATTGCATGACCTTCCTTGATCTTTTACCAATTCGTTTGCCAGCATACGACTTTCTAGTCTTTGCTTGCTCGGATTGCTCCACACGCTGACTGACTTTCTTTCCATAGGCCCAAATACGAGTGACGAATGCGTGCACCTCTTTCAGAGCCTCTTTGAAAGCCTTGCTTGTTTCCTCCACCCCTACTAATAAGAATCGAATTCATTCCTTCATGACAGGAATCGATGAACCAGCACCATATGATTACCGAAAATCCGGCAGAGACTCCAGAGCTGGATTGAATAAGTCGGAAACAGAAGCTCGGCATGAACGTTGATAAGCAAAGGTGGCAACCAAGTTCTTACCTTCGTCTAACCCTCTTTCTGACTTAGACCCGAAAGCCTCACTCATAAGTTGTCGGGGCTGAAAATAGAGATAGCTCGACAGCAGCAGAAAGCATCCCTAACTATTGAAAGCAGGATAGCAACGATGACTTCTTATCTTACGTGAATTCCGTTATTGGAACTTACGCAAGAACAACAGGCCGCACACCCATCGAAAGGATTTCATCTTGCTACTAGAGAAAACCAAAGGAGCACACAAAGCAAACAAAGAATAAGGCACGGATGCAGAAGAGCGCTTCACACAAGCAAGAGAATGCCAAGAGAAAGGAAGGGGGAGCCAATCTCAGAAGGGAAATCCGGATTCCAGGGCAAATTCCTGTGATTCTTGGTTAGCTGACTCAGGGCGGATGGGGCGGGCAAGGAGAGCGGCATTGCTATAGGTTCGATTCATCAATGTCGGTATCTCAGTCACAGATTGATGTTGTTCCTAAGACCCCTTGGCGGATGTTGCAAATTACCTAAAATACCCCCAGACCCCCTAACGCAAGAGTTGCTGTTTCGTCTTATGCTATTAGGTCAAAACGTATGTGTGAAAACGAGTATGTGACCAGAACTGATATCTTTCCCTCAGGCATGGGCGGTAGGTGAGGTCAAAAGAAAGTACATGCGAGATGTTGCACCATCACCAGAAGTATGACACTGGGTACTAGACGAGGAAACTTTGACAATTGGCTAGATCTCCGTTCATAGAATGCCCGTTTCGGAACTCCCGCAGGGCCAAGTCAATTTGCATGAGTTTTGCTGGTCAGACATCGATCATAGAAGCGCGATCTCCTTCATAGCATGGCATGTTCCGTTGTTCCTTGATCAGTCAGCCAATTAGTTAGTAATTGCCATCAATAGCCTCAATGATACAACTAGGAATGTGGAATACCAGGATTTGAGATTCATTTATTGAGATGTTGGTTCCGTCTAGTGGATCCTCCTCTCAGAGGTTGGGATTCACAGCCATATTTCATCATTAATCAAAGGCTCTGACACTGCTACTTAAGGGCGTTTTCCTGGGCATTCTCTTAAGCTTAAAAGAAAATTCACCGGTAGCCCCCGAAATGCTGTCGTTAACTGGCCTGAAAAGGCCTGGAAATGGCAATAGGAAGAACACATTTTGCAGTGGGGCTAAAGGGTCTTGAG
Source organism: Erythrophleum ivorense (assembly GCA_026724425.1). NCBI lineage: Eukaryota > Viridiplantae > Streptophyta > Magnoliopsida > Fabales > Fabaceae > Erythrophleum > Erythrophleum ivorense. Next base: position 19,432 of record JAIUCV010003390.1, read on the forward strand.
AGATGTTTTCTCTTCTTTCTTTTGCCTGCGTCGAGACAATAATTTAGTACGGAAAGGGCTTTTTTCCAACCGCTTGGGGGGGAGCCTATTGGCTAGTCTCTGCTGGAAGAACTAAAGAATGAAACGAGGCAGGCTCACTAACCGAGATTCCCAACTGCTAAAAGAAGGGGTCCGCTGAGTCAAATATTTCATCTTAAGTACCAAGATTGTCTGTGAAGGCTGGTCTGTCTTCATTCGTGATAAGATTCCTATTGACCTAAAAGGAGACTCTCCAGAGGTCTCAGGTTGAGTTTCTCTCTTTGTTCTGGTCCGGGCACAACAGCCCTAGAAAGGGCTTACCTATCAGCACAAAGAATAAATTAAATAAGAGAGGATTGGATTCCAACTAAGAAAGTTGAAGTCAGCGGCTATTCGTCCTTATGGCTCATAGTCTATACTATAGTCTACTATTTCATACTCTTTGGCTCAGGCTAGACCTTGGAAGCCAGGAGTGGAAAAAGATCATGAAATAGCTTCTGCTTGTCCTCGCTTGCCATCTATTCATGCTTGGCGCACTAAGAAAGAGGGGAAGACAGGAGAATCTTTTCTTTTCTTCCAGCTTCCAATAAAAGCCATCTTTCGTGGGGTTGATGTGGATTGCGACTTTATCGGGTCTTTTGGCTATAGACACTTTTGCAATAGATCTAGCACAAGGAAGATTGGTCGCTCTAAGATCTATGAAGATCGGAAACTACTAGCTCTAACAAAGATCGACCCTTAAAGAGCGAGTGACTCTCGTCTCGGTGTTCTCGAACTTTCACTTTGACCGACGGGTGTGAATCGGTAGCTGTTAAACTAGCTCTGGCTAGAGGACTGCTTGACTTTTAGCTTTTTCCTGGGCATAGAAGGCAATGAGATTTTCGGGGTAAATAGATTTAGGAATTCATACCCGGTCCAGGTAGGGATGGAGCAACCATTCATCAGGGTGCAAAACTTTGCTGGTACATTGGTAAAGCCAAAAGGCATCACCAGCAAGTCGAAGGCACCCTATAGCCCCTTCGATTCCCCAAGTCAGTGCCACAGATGATGAAATAGCTGCAGTTAGTAATTCAATTTCAGGGTTGTTGGTTATAAAACGACGGCTATTTGAACACCGCTTACTGTACCAGCAGTTGCTGATTCAATTGGCTTAGCAGGCGAGACCTAAGGGACCTAGCGCCAATAAGCTACTATCGTTCCTTAAACTTGCGTATAAGTATCTTCCAGAACCTCATTCCCATTCCTTGGGTCACTTTAGCACTCCATGCTTGAATAGCTTGATGATATTATTCCATGAGGTTGTTTCTTCCAAAGAGGGTTTCCCACCTAGGCTTAGTAGGCTCGCTACTTGGTATAGTACTTTTTCCTACTAGCCAACCAAAGGTCAGCCTTGAGATCACTTATAGGAATGTTCTTCAATAGCGCACCGTGAATACCTGCCTTTCCTTTGATTTTCAAATAAAGAAGGACAGTGAGATGAAATAGACTGCCACTGAAATGAACAAAGAGTTTGATCTAGTCTAGGAATTCCTTACCTTCGTGCTGATCGAGCTAAGAAAAGAGCTTAGTCAAAGGTTACAGCTTTGTATACACCCCCCCGATAGGGCGGGAACAAGAAGTAGCTGAGTCTACGGAAGAGGAAGGCTCACTATAAATTAGTGGAATTGACTAGAAAGTGGTTGTGAATCGATCTATATTACTAGTGAAAGAACTCTCACTTTCAGAATTTTACTGAAATAAGGATACGTAGAGATTCTAATTAGTGAAATATAATTTGGGAGTATATCACAATATTACTAATATGAAAGCTTTCACCTAATCGGCGAACGTACTCTTCCGTCCTTTCCCTCAGCTAAGCCTATCAACTCCATTCAATCAGTTAACACTGTAGCTCCATGCTGTCGCCCAATCAGTTGACACTTCATTTCATGCTGAACCTTTCAGTCATACCTACCTTCTTTCTATTCTCATCCCGAGCGGACCTCGAACTTCCCCTTCATTTTAACAAAGAAGCAAAGAAAGCTTGACTTAGGGGCCTTTTTGATTAGTAGGGGGTTCAAGTGAAGTGCCTAGTCTAACAAATATCTCTTTCGTGTTGGCGGGATCTACCTCCACTTTCGATACCGAAAAAGCAAGCCGAGCAGAGAAGGTAGCTAGTGAAGTACCGGGCACGGTAGCTAGCGGCTTTGGTTTCGTCGTAGAATCGACTCTTTCAGGCACCGAAGTAAAATCGCTTTGTCTTGCTCGTTTGTTTCTTCCCGCATGACTGCTTGGAATGGAGCTACGGGGCTGAGGGGACGGTGTAACCGATCAATTGAACGAAAGCTTTGACTAGGCATGAGGGGGAAGCGAGCAAACTCCCCTTTCATTATAGACCCAAAAGAAGCAAGCGTAGCGGGCAGTTGCTTGCGATCCGAGAATGACTTATAAAGAAAGTAGAGAGGAACCAGATCAGATTGTTAGACCGAAGCCACCAGGCATTGACGGAATGATGGCCGGGATGTTTCCAATGCGTTCTACACGGGCCTTTCTTCCCAAGAAGTCTCAACAAAAGAGACAAGATTCCCTCTCTTTGAGAAGCATGCTTGAAGTTTGATTCTCTGAAAAGGCTTTTTGTGGCCGCCTCAAATCTATAACAAAAGGGAAGAGTCTTCTCGTCAAATGGCATTAGGTGAATAATGGGACTTCTTTCCAACAACAACAACATTCCAACTAGTCATGCCTCTTCCAGTGTCTATTGACTCAGGACTGCTTCCCCACTTTGACTTTACTGGCTATATCCTCTTTCTCTTTCTTCTCTTTTGTCCAACTACTACTCCAACTCGAGCTCTTAGCCCAGCAAGGTTCAGACCGAACATCGCCGACCCTAGAGGTCAACTCGTCTGGTTCGAAGCCAAAGCAGCTAGGAATAAATGTAAAGAACGAACGTTGTTGAAACTAGCATATTGGAAGATCAATCGGCCAAAATAACCACGAGCTGCATTGACAAAATCTGTAACCTTCATTAGCAGATTCATTTTCAGGGGTTCCCCTGATCAAAATAGAGATTACCAAGGAACCATGCATAGGCATAGCACTGAATAGGGAGCCGCCGAAGACACCAGCTACGCCTAACATGTGAAATGGGTGCAGGTGCATAAGGATGTTGTGCTCAGCCTGTAATACAATCAAAAAGTTTTTTGTACCATAGATTCCTAGAGGCATCCCATCCGAAAAGCTGCCTTTACCAGTTGGGTAAATCAATAAAACAGCAGTAGCAGCCGCAACAGGAACTGAATATACAACAACAATCCAAGGGTGCATACTCAGACGGAAATATTGTTCCCACTCATGACCCATGTAACAAGCTACACCAAGTAAGAAGTGTAGAACAATTAGCTCATAAGGACCCGCCGTTGTATAACCATTCATCAACGGATGCCGCTTCAGGCCCCGTAACCAGTTTTCATAATGAAACCACATACACATAGGCGTTTGCCTTTCTTAGAGCAAAAGCGGGAGAGTACGTTAGAGACGTCCAGTCCCCGATCCCGTTGACTGAGGACCAAGGCAAGCAGGAAAGTTCAATCTCTAACTTCTAATTGGAGTAAGGGGGGTTGTAGAGGAAAGACGGTTAGCAGAGTTTCGCTCTTCTCTTGGTTAGCAAGGAAAGCTTCTTCGTTACTTAGAGGGGGGGAGAAAACCTTCAAGTAATGAACTCCACTGAAAGGACAGAAGAAAGAACCGACTTTGAATGAACGAGCTTTTGCTTACCTTTTCACTTGCCCTGTCGGCTACCATTCGTATGACAGTTTTATAACCTACGCCTTCTTTTCACCTATTCCCGACTCCTTTTGTAGTGAAATTGCGTATGTGGTATAATTCCTCTCCGCGGGGTCCCGCATATAGAAAGGTGGGCGAAGACTGACGGCGAATCTCTTTACCCCAGCTTGCCTACCTGCCCACCCTCCCTCTGCTTTCGATGTACCGTAAGCCGGATATGAACTCCTGGAGTCTCTCGTTGCCGATGTGAAGTATGTTTATTCTCTCCGCTGTGCCGGTTAAAAGCTTCAGTCGGATGCAACTGAAGAAATTGAATAGGGAGAAGAAATAGCAGATAAGCCGCTTTCAAGTTCAAGTCTTCAGTCGGATGCGTAAGCAGAGCTAAATGGTTGCGGAGCCGTGTTGAAGCCTATTCTTTTTGTTAATGGAGTCGGAGCTTAAGTAAGAGCAGAAGCCAGCCCGAGAAAGCTAGAAAGCAAAGAAGCAAGCTAAGCAAGGGACGGAGATGCTCTAGCTCTTGTTTACTCCTTGTGGTGATCTATCTTACGTACGGTTCGGAGAAGGCTCAGCCCCCCGCCAAGGAAAAGAAAGAGGCAAGTAAAGTCTGAAATGCCTTCCTTAATGGACGAGGCGTAACAGGAGGTTGAAAGCGAGGGAAGAGAAGAAATGCCACTAGGTCAGGTTAGCTTGAAGCTAGGGTCAGGTATAGTATAGTAGGGTGCAGTTCCCTTGAAGCGGGGATATCGTAAGGAATTGATGTAGCAGTTAAAGAATTCCCCTTGGCGGAAACCAGCCTTCAAACAAAGGCGGAGGTAGAGTCAAGGGTGGTAGTAAAGGAAAAGTAAGCATCTTACCCAGTCGTAGAAGCGCTGGTCCTCGGCAAGAAAAGAATTTGGCGGTGTGTACGGGTATTTATTCCTCTAGGGGCTGGGAATGGCAAGCTCAGGAAAGTCAGAAAGCCTAGGTGATAGGGCTAGGGCAGACAGAGAGGCAAGAGCAGGAAAGAGAGGATCAGATGAGCGACTCGAAAGATCAGATGGATAGACTAACCGGCTTATGAAGAAGGATTTACCTAGCTCAGGAAAAGAAATCGGACAGCGAGCGCTAAGCCGGTTAAGTAAGATAAGGACTTTGCCGGCAAGGAGATTGATAGAGAAATCTGTCACAGCTGAGCTTCGAGCAAAGCACGAAAGGAAATCCTTATTTTATGCACCAACGCACCAAATCTCCACGGCGAAATCCTTTGTTGGAAGGCTTGCTGACTCATGATTTACACCTCTCTCCGCCGCTTCTTAGCAGTTGACTGCGAGATTAGCACTTTATTCGTTACTAAAGAGATCTCTTTTCCGCGCGAGCTAGTTCTTCATTCTTGTAAGCCCCCTTTTTAAGCTGCACTAAGACTTCGGGTCATCATGCACTGACACAATCATTATCTGAGGGCCTATGATCATCCAAAAAGCAGTACCTGGCATACTCCTATCTATAAAAAGCCACACTTGCTGGATTCGACTTCTTGTGTACAAGCAGAGCATCAACAATCCTTTTCGTTTACAATTACAAATTGTATAAACTAATCGAGATGCTTCTACACGTCCATTCTTCTAGGAGAATAAGACCATTTGCCTTACCCGGCCTTCCAATCTTTTCAATCGGTCTAGTCCACGCGTGGACAGAGTAATTTGCTTCCTCGAGCCCATTACCTGAAAAGGCGACTACCTATCAATCGTATTGGCCCAATTCCAGATCAATAGAATATAAGGTATCATATTCACTAAATTCCTAAGGTAATCGCCCGCTTTACTAATAGCCTCTGCCTATTGTGTTATTTTCTACTGATTGCTTGTATCAAGCAGGACGTCCACATGAGAGTTGTACCAAGCAAGTGTTCTCCCTTCACTATCGGACCAGCTTCTTACTTATTTGTTAGCGCCTACGGGCGGAATCAAAGAAAAAAGAAATACATTGGGCTTTCGCCACCTGAAACCGACGGTCATTCAAGATTATCTGCATTTTAGTAAGTGTAGGCAAGAGACGCAGTCTGAGTATTAGGAATAGCGAGTTATCCCTCCTGTCCGCAGAAGTTAATGCAACTGAACCATTCGCTACTCCTTTTTGTGTGACTGACCAACCTACTTAATCTCGAATTTCATATTGAAAAAGGAGGAGGCACATCAAGGCAGAAGTCGAATCAAGCAAAGGTCCTCTGACATTAGCTGCTTTCCTGGGACTTGCACTTGCTTCTTTTAGAGAAGGCTTGGCTCTATTTATGCTATTTCCATCCACTTGGCTATGACTGTTCTTCGCGAGTCTCTTTCGTTTCTTCCTGGGAATCCAATGCATATGAAAAAAGAAATAAGAGTTCAACCATTAGATTATGAGAAGAGTGGCAAGAAGTGAATCCATATTCAACCTTTCCTCGCCTGGTGGCTTGGGCTACGGTCCTACCAAGTACATCATCCGAACGAACTAGGTTCTATTGATTTGTAGGACACTCGATCCGTTTCAGCTAAGCTAATAGAATATATATAAATGAAATAAACGCTGTCACTTTAAGCGAGTTAGGAGATTCACGTGCTGCTGAGAACCATTCCATAATGGAGGACTTTATAACATCAACCGACTGTAGCCAGGTAGCACTTCTAAAATCTTTCTTGGCGAGTCACCACTGTCTCTCTTCGATCGAGCCCCTTGTATGCCCTACCCCTCCGCCGAGGGAAGAGGAAGAAAAGACCCGTCCCTAATGAAAAGAAGAAGTTAGCAATCCAACCATGTTACCAGAGGTGGAACTATACGTTTAACTGGGCGATCGCTATTATCTATTCGGGTCGCTAAGGCTTTCCCACGGCAGACTCTACCAAATAGATTCCAATTCCATCTTTCCGAGAAAGAAGAGATGAACGGGCTTTTTCGGTGTGGAAGATTTTTAAAGTAAAGGTTCGAGCATATTGTAGACGGAGAAACTACTCTTTTTAGGAATGACCTTTCACCCAGGAGTTCTACTATCGGCCCAAGGCAGAGGTGGAAGGCTCTCGTCGCTCAGGAAGCTACTACTGATCCCAGACCTGCACCAACAAGGATTTCACTGAAACTTTAGCTCAACAGCTTAAGGGCTACTATATCTCATCCCCACGAGGGAAGATCTAGTGATAGAGGAAAACGCGAGAATGAAGGTTTGTAATGAATACTATTACACCAGAAAAATCTGTATCTTACCGCGCATCAGCTTGAAGAGCGGCTATCGGAGTCAGGCTTAAGAGAGCCTCCTACCTAGTAAAATACTTAACTTAAAAAAGAAGAATACCATCATCGAGTACTGAATCGGATTCAGAGATCACCAGCCTATCGAACCAAAGGTTGACCAGGCACTTTTGTTGTTGCAGAATTAGACCCCCAATCCAATGGTTACCAGTTGAAGAGAGCGGCTCTCTTGATACGAACCGCTCAGGGTCAAAAAGAAGAATATGCCTGCTTGCGATATAAGACTGAAGCCAAAACCGCGGTTTGCCAACTTTGTCTTGGATGCCCTTGGGCGGAATAGAATAGATGGAAGTCAGAACATAAGAAAGAGGGGGCATTCGCTGTCGTAAAGTAGACGTGGGCAAGAAAACACGAAAGCAAAGTATATCACTCCAGGGTCCCCTGAATCATTGTATTCATCAGAAAAGGGCCTCCCTTTCGTGCAGAACCTGGTGGACAAAGAGAGCCTCCAACTCCAATGTGGGGTAGGTTCCATAGCCCCAAGACTTCAACAGTGTTCAGGTCCATTATCGACGAATCAAATTTGCTAGGGAAGAGCAATTCTCCTCATTTAGATTTATCAGGGAAGGCTGGAAGCGAAAAAGATAGTGAACAAAGAGGTAGGACGGATTCAAATCGAAAGCTTTGAACTTTAACCCGGAGCCGGACAAACGAATAGAATACGATACTACCATACATGTAAGGAGGATTGAAAGTACCATCCATGGGGATCGAGATCGTAATATGACCCTTTGTCTCACAGGCTCGGAAAGCGCTTTGTCGGCTGCAGGAGTGAAAGATTTCATAGATTGGGGTGTCGCGTAGTCTTACTTATTTGCTTGGCTCGGGTCATATTCAAATGAAGCCGAAAAAGGTTTTCATGCCGGCATCGAAGGTATGCTTGTGCGAAGCCAATTCTCTGACCTTGTTTAAGACGGAGCACGCCAAATTTTCTTCATCGAAGACTTGTTTATGGCCTGGGATGATGCCAACCTGAGGGTCCAGAATCTTTAGCGAATACACCTATCTATCCCCGGTACTTTGTACCCTCATTAAATACTGCAAAAGTTTTGATCCCTAGCTTTCCGCTCAAACTAAGGAAACCGATCTGCCAGCAGACATTGCGGGAAAAGACTCTCCAGTGGCAGCATCTGATTCCGCTTCAATTGCTGTAGCTATTACTACGAAAGGCTTTTCCTTGAATAAGGAACCCGTATAATGGAACCGGAGACCGAGAAATTCTTGTTTTCTCTTCGCTTCGATTTCACTTTTTTCTTTCTGGTGTTTGTGTTCAGTGAACCTCCTCTCGTATTCTTTCTCTTCTCCTACTTTTCCCTTGTGGGAAGTTCCAGCTTCAAACTACTCTTTGCAAAGAACTCGGTTCGTGAAGTTGTTCCTTTTTTTCTGAGTCCCCCGACTTTCCAAAAAGTTTCTTCTTATGAGGCCGGTTTTCCACCATTGACAATCTGACTTGGCGAGGATTCTTTTCAAAGGAGACCTCTTTTGCGCTCGAAGCCAAGTGAAACTCGATTTTCAAACGAAGACTATTCTTTTGAGGAAGACGATTCCGATTCCCGGGCATTCTTTGAAGCTGATTTGAAAACATTCGTTCCGTAACGTGAGGCTCCAGCTTGAAACTTTTTAACTATACAAAATCAGACTCGGTAACTGAAGCATGGAGGATAAGAGCCGGAAAGGGCGACACCTCTCTTTCCAATTCTTTTTATCCTCTCCTGGATTAAGAAGACGAAAATTCTAAGGAGGAATACAGTTCACCAACAAATCTTCTCTTCTTTTGAAGAAGAACCCGAAACGAAAAATTCGTTTTTTTTCAAACGAAGCTGCTAAACGTTCAGATTCATACTTCTTTTACGAGACTTGGTTTCAGCCAATTGGAAGAGTCCCAACGTCAAAGTCAAGACCTATGCTATATGCGCTTCCTATCTCTGCTCTTTAATTCCCTTCAGCTTCTGCCGCTTAATCTCCTGCTGCCCCCCACAATGATGTATCCTAATCTGCTACTGCGGACTCGGGTTCTGCCTATGATATCTTTCTTCATTGAATTGTGAAGCTCAATCGGATACTGTGGTAGTTTAGATAGTCTAATAGGATGCTGTCCCCTAAGAGGCTGGTGCCACGGAGTCTGCCATCGCTTCCGCGGATGCTACTACTTAATAAGATGCTGTTGCCCAACCTCCTTAGCCGAATCAGTCTCTGTTGCTTAATCGATTTTTGTTGCTCAGCCTTCTACCGCAGAGGAGACCCTTTCTGCCATGGAATCGAGTTCTTTAGATGCTTCGTTCGCCGATCGGATGATGTCTCTCCCCCTTCCCTTGGATTGGACCCATTGGTACCACAGGAGACCCCAGATAGTCTTTCAGAGCTTTCCCTGTCCGTGTTATCTGAGGAGGCAACCTAGCTAAATAGTAAAATAGTAAGAGTAGCCCATAATATGAAGCGGGATGACCACCGGTCTTGGTTAGAGAAATGGAGTTTCTTCTGCTGCTCTACTAAGAGTAAGGAAGCTTGACCTATCAAAAAGTTTTTTTTGGATCCATTTCCATATGCTTAGCACAACCAAATGGGTAATCTTGCTGAAGTTCGGGGAGGAGTAGTTAGGGGTAGGGTAGAACACTTTTTCCAGATAAGAGCGTTCCAGCTAAGAGTTCTGAGACTCTTTCTCCCATAAGAGTGATTTGAGCGCAATAGTCAACGATGCACTGGCTTTACGGGTACACACGGGCTTGCCAATTCTTTTTCTTTCTTTGAGGGCTTTTTCCTTGTTTTAGCTTCAAAGCCTCCCCTTAAGGCTTTAGGTTCAGGCTTGAGCTTTTTCCGTCCGGCTTCAAATCTTTCACACTTTCAACGGTCTCTTTCATTCCCCTAACTTTTTTTTTTTAAGGACTTTTCTTTACCTTCGAATTTGCCCCTTCTTTCTATATATAACAGAGTCAGCCGATAAGAAAAAAGTCAGAGTAGTAGGCGTGTGTTTTCCCTTTCCTCTTCTAAGAGGGGAAGTGGCAATCTTTCTAGTGTCAAGCCCCCCCTTCGCCCTTCGGGCCTTTCCCCGGTTCTTCTTTCTTATACAGAGAATAGGAAGCGGCGCTGGCCTTATCCTTTGAGTTATGTTATGGCCAAAAGTTTTTGGATGGATAAAGAAGCTTCGCCACCTAAGCTAAAAAGACCTATTAGAGGATAGTCCCTCTAAAAAGAGCAGACCTTTCACCAGAAAGAAACAAATTGGACTGTGTTACCGGCGGGTAAGCCCTCAACTTAAAATTCAAGTCAAAACCTGT
>JAIUCV010003391.1:0-29704 GCA_026724425.1 Erythrophleum ivorense
CTTAATCAACCCAAATCCACTATTAACAATTTTTACTCAATAATGGCTAATAGTTATTATTTGTCTCAAAATGCCCAAAATAATCTATTTTTAAAAGGATTCTTATTTTTCATATTTTTCCTAAATTCCTCATAATAATTCTTTAATTCTTTATGATCACTCCTAATTAATTTCAAGATATTACAATTAGGCATTTGTTATTGAGCATGGGTTATGTTCTCCTAGGTTTTTAGGTTTTAACCATTTTTCATTATATGCCTCATTTCATTCCTTGAATGCTCACATCTTGCACCTGTTAATCCCTACTTAGAATAAATAAAAGTATTAGGATTCTTTGACTGTTTCGAGATGAGTTAGGCTATTTTGGAGAGTACCCATTCATTATTGTCGAGTTCTTATTAGAGTTGTGATTTTAAAGTTTCAAATAATTTTGTTTTCACTCGATAGTTGGTATATTTTATTAATCAAACTTCTTGTTAATCAAACTTATTATTATATTAGGTGTTACACTATTCCTAACAAAACCCAAGAAATTGCCTAAGAAAAATGAGGTCTCAACACTTCAAGATTGAAGTTACAACTTGGAAAAGTGAAGTTTTGACTCTACAACACACAAGTTCAACACTCAACCTTTAGGCTCAATGGAAGTCATGGCTTAGGGAAGTGAAGTTGTGACTTTGCATGCTACTATCTAAATCAGAACTAGAAAAGAAAATACTAAATTTATGACAACAAAAGATGGTTTGAAGCCTTAAGTGACATACCCAAACTAGTCAATGTTTAACCAAACCAATCCAAACCACTTGCGACAAGTCTAAAATACCAAAAGACATTATTCTAGGGCAAAAGAACCAAGCTATCACAAGAAATGCTAAAAAATGGTTATCCCAAACCTCGTTGCAATCAACCACTTTAACCATTCTAAACCTTATTGACAGTAACCAAATCTTTTGAGACAAAATTCAATTGACTAAAACTTTCCAAAACCAATATAACCAAGATCTAAATCTTTCTAGATCAAATTTTGACCAGATGACTTCTTAAGTCACCTATGCTACCACACCTACTCAAGTTCAAATTCATCACCACTTAATAGTCAACTTAATCAAAATTCATCTATTATTATTCATATACAATCACAAGCAACAAATTCCCTAATCATCATTACTAAGTATTAGAAGAGAAATAAGCTTTTCATATCACTTCACAATTAAGCCATATGTGCATTGGAAGAATTCATATAAAAAGAAAAAATCAACAAGAACCTTCAAGTTATACAATCATCCCAGAAACACAATATCATAAGAAATCCTACACTTAACAAGTCATGATGCAACATAATGCTATACAAAAGTAATAATATATACACAATATCTGTAACATCTAGTCCCTCTATCTCCGTAAATGTAAAAAATGAGCCAAATATAAAAAAAAGTCCTTAAAATAGAAGGAATTGGGGCCAAATAAAATTATGATAAAATTATAAATAATAGAAAATGAGCCTTGAGTTGCCCAGAAATAAAGGCCAAAGTGATTCAAAAAATTTGTCGAAAGGACAGTGATATTTTCGTAAATATGGATACTTTTTTAAAAAACTTATAGGAGGACTTTTTAAATGAAAATTTTGAGTTCTTCGAGGTTCTTAGAGGCCTTGAAAACTATGGGAAGCCCCGGGACAGTTAAAGCCCCTTCGGTATACGTTTTCCAATGACGGTGAGCCTGAACTTTAACCGGATCATTTGAGAAGGTTTTAGCTCTAAATTGAGTGATTCTAAAGGTATTTTATAAGATTGAGAACCTAAATTTTATGATAGAAAAGATGGTTCTAAAAAAGGAGATAAAATGAGTCTCAAATGAATTAGCCAAGAATGAAGGACAAAAGTGACATTTTTAAAAAGCTTTTTATGTATCTTCTTTTGATATATAAAATGTCCCCCTTCTCCTTCATCATAACAGACCCTTCATTCTACCCAAACCAGAGAGAGAAGCTAGAGAAGAGAGACACACTAGGAGAGAGCTCAAGGAGGGAGAAAAACTAAGAAGAAAAGGTATGGAAATCAAGACTTTTTCTAATTCTCTTTTTAGAAACTCTCTTCTCCTCCTTCCCACCTTCCTTTCTATAGTTTTGTTTGATGAAGTGGGGCTGTTTTGGGGTCTGGTTCAGAGGGGGAAGAGTAGGAATTCAAGGAGGAGTTTACACCAAGTGAAAGAGGCTTTAAAGGAAACAAGAAACCAAGGTATTCCTTCTTGTTTTATTACTTCTCCTTGCTTGCTTCCTTCATGGAATTTTCGTTCACCTTAGGACCCATTCCATAGGAGATAAATTCTGATCATATTAAGGTAGAATTAGGGGTTCTATAATGTGAGGATTAGGAAGATATAAATGGAATTAATTAAGAAGCAAAAGAGAACTAAGAATGGGAAGTTAGGGATTCAAAGACATAGGCAAAAATCTAATTTTATCTAAGAGTTTCCAAGCCTATATGAATGTTTGTATGAGTTCCTAAGACCTCTAGAGAGCTTCCCACATGCACCTCCCATCCAAGAAAGCAAAGAAATTGCAAGAAAAACTAATGAAATCTAAGTTAGAAAAGTGCAGTGCATTTGAAGGAATTGTAAGAACTAATTTAATCTATGAATTTTCTTGGTCATTTAAATGTTCCATTGAGCTTCTAAGACCTCTAAAAATCCTCCCAAGTAGCTCTCCCATCAAGAAAAAAATTGAAAACCCCTTAAACCCAAATACTTCCATAATGTTGGCCTAGGACAGATGGAGGGGTTAGAGAGTGTTTTAATTTATTTTAGCCTTAATTTGGGACTTCATATGATGGTAGAAGGTGGGAGGAACCCTTGGGAAAAATTTAGAAGCTATAGATAGTGAAATGGAGGTGTAAGCTCCATAATGTAGCATAAGGAAGCAACTCCTAGTTAGGCTCCTTAAAATAATTGTGTGATAACTCCAAGGGGTCTAAATGGAGTCAAGAATCATAAATTAAAGGAGAAAAGGGAGCCAAGATCATGAATTTTTATAGTTGTTTCATTAAGTGCCTTATAGAAGCATAATGGAGCCACAAACCAAAGTAGCATCATGTAAAGTGTGTATAATGCCAAGGCTTATTCTCATGAGTAATTCATATTTCTTTTGGTGTGTCTAGGCTAAGAGAAATAATCTCCACCTTCTTGGGTGTGTGAGGTCAAGGGAGAGGACTCAAGGCTTAAGGAAAATATGTGTAATTGCTTCCAAGGTAGCTCTCTCCACCTTCTCTCATACATGGATGTGTGCTTAGCTTATCTTAGAATGTGTGTATGTGTATTTTTAAGTCATGAAAAGTATGATAGCATGATTTCATATGCCATGATTTTATGATGACATATTATATTTTATATGATATTTATGATATGTGCTTGGGTTTGCTTGAGTGTGGTGAGGCCAAGAACCCTTAGCCATGATGAGGATGAGCCAAGAACCCTTAAAATTAGTTGAGGCAAAGCAAAGAGTCTCTTAAAAGCAAGATGGACTCCTAAGAGTATGGTTGAGTCTAAGAATGTCCTAAAGAATGGGTGAGGCAAGTCCAATATCCACAAGAAATTGGGTGAGGCCAATCTACTTGCTTAACAAGCCTTTGTATGCTATGTATGACTTTTTCAAATGGTAAAAATATCTCTTGAATATTTGCACATGTCAACATGATCATATATGCATTTATGAGACTTATTTGTATCCATTATGTATGATTAAATGAGAGATGAGCTATTGGAATTCTTTGAATTTCATTCCCCCTCTCCAATGTTCTAATATGTTAGGTAGACCCAAAGAGCAAGGCAATGAGAGTCAACCACATGAGAGATGAAGGAATGACATTAAGATATGGAAATTTTGCTACTTTAAGGCTACAAGAATGGCATATGTTGTAATTCATGGATGTATGTATCTTATGAAGTTATGAACATATATAAATATGTTGATGTATAATGTATAAATGAGAGGATATGATATGTGAATGCTAGAATGTAATTTGAGTATGTAATGCTAAGTATTGTTTCTTGGAAGTTTGATGTAAGTATGTATAATTGCAAATGGCATAGCCAAAATGAGAGGCCTAGAGTTTGGGACCATTTGGGCAGCTCACACAAGTCCCATTTATGCTTTTAGATTTTCCCAAGAGGTGCCAAGCCCTAAAGAAAACCATTTGGACATTTTGGTATCCTATATGGAGCCAAAATTGGCTATAATAGAACCTTATATCACTTTTTATCCAAATGAGCTCTTCTTGATCTGAGATTTAGCATGAAATTAGAGCTTGTTGAGAGTTTTTGGGAAGCTAAAGAAAATAATTTTTGGAGATCTATAAAATATTTGATGAATTTTCAAAATTGGTAAATTTTCTAATTTTAGTCTGATATACTATTCACTTGGTTCGAAAATGAAATCTGTCACACAAGGCCCAAATGATGTTTAATTGCCACGAAATTTTATACAAAGAAACTAAATATTCCCAGTGACTTATGCCAACTAGAAGCACCTCATTTGGATATCTAGAGAGGGAGATATGAATTTTCAAAGAATCTGTCCAATATTAGGAACTCTACCCGACCTCAGTTACTATTTGATTAGATTTCAAGATTTGGGCATGCCTGAACTGGTTTGGAGTTATTTTTTCCCTCTATCTAACATCTACATCTTTTCAGATTGGTATCATTTTCATAGATTGGATTTTTTTGGAATTAATTGGATATTTTTGAAGTTTGCTGCATAATTCTATGACAACACCAGTGAACAGCCTGACCTTTGGACTATTTCACATGTCAAACATCCTCTATGTTGGATGTTATGGTTTGGACATATTTTTACCATAATGTATACATGTGTAGCTTTTTAGAATGGCTAAGAATACATGATTTCAATTTTTCTAGAATTAGTTATGATTTTTCAAAATTGTGACAGAAAAGGAACAAAAGTTGGCCGAAAATATATGTGTATATTTCATGCTTCCCTTCGAGTTCTATGTGATGTAGGCCACTTTTAATGATGCAAATAAATTGTATTCATATAATTAAATATGAGGATATGTTGTATGAGCTCGTATGGTTTACGTGACATTGAATGAAATTTTCATACACGACGCAACGTAAGAAAATGCATTATTTTAATTCCCTTTTCTTGCTCTTTCATAGAATCTATGAATGTAAAGCATAGAAATGTTATAAAATGAGCTAGTAAAATATGGTGTTACAATATCCATCATTTACTTCCATCTTGATTCAAAACCAAAAATACCTAGTTATTGGCCAACAACTTAAGGAGTAGCATTATCATAGCAACTTCTCCTATAAAATGAGCATGGTCATAGCTCTTTGCATGGTCATGGTAGCATATGCATTAACATGAACATGCTCATGGCTTTGTGCATGGTCACGACACATATGCATAAATAGGAGTATAGTCATAACTCCATCTTCTAGACATAATCATGATTCATGATAGCCCATAAATATAATTAGTCAAACTTATCATTAGCATTATACAATCATATGTACAAGCAATTAATAGGATATTACTACAAATATGAATGAAATTGAACCCTAGTTATCTCCTAGAGATGCCTTTTGCTTCCTATGCTACTACTAACACACTTCCTGCAAATAATCTAAGCCTAGAGCATTCAAATATAATCAATTGTACTTAATATAAGCAAATCCTCAACTTTAATAGATTAAAGCTTCTAAAGTCAAGTGATTTACCTTACAAAGCTTCTTAAGGCCACAAATCTTCAACCTTTAGCATTAAACACCAAGCTTTGCAAATGGGTCTTCTATTTTTGCAAATTCACAAGGCCCAAACACTAAACTTAAATTCACAAAAGGATATGAGAGAAAAACAAGTGTAAATGGAGGGGAAACTCATATCCATATCTTGGTTTCACTTCTTCATCTTTTTGCTCAAAATCACCCTAAAATTTTCAAATATCAAACCCTATGATTCTATAAATGGCAATGGAATCTCAAGCTATTTGAATCATAATGAAGAGGAAGAGGAGTAGATGAAATTTTTTTTAAAGTTACATAATCTAAATCTTCTTTTATCCTCTAGCAAGTTTCTAACATTATGGGAGCTCACTTTTTTCTCTCTTTCTCTCTCATTTTGCTTCTTGTGAAAACTAGAGAAGGCGAATGAGATGAGAGGTTTTAGTTGAGTTTGGTTATATGGGCTAAAATGGGTCACATTTTAGGGCAAGAAAAGGTGGAGTTTAGTGTTTTTTATTAGATCTACGCTATGAGTGTTGGATTTCAATCCTATAATTAAAGAAATATAAGGTCTTATAAAAACAAAATAATTTCTAATTCCAAATAATCAAATTTTTTGGGAAAAAGGTCTTAGATATTCTTTTGGGTAAATTACTAATTTTTCTAAATTAATCAAACCCCTAAATTAAATTAATTTCCTCTATAATTTGATAATAAATCTCATTTTTTCTATAATTCCAATTTATATAATTTATGAGATGTTACATAGTGCTCTCAATCTTCCATATGGGTAAAGGTAAAGCAATAAGAGATGGGTAAGGTAATTCAATTAATAAGCAAAGCACTTTCATTACTTCCTTTCAGATTGTGGTTTCCAACAACATGGAGAATATCAAAGTTAAGGCCTTACGTGCAAATTGCAAGGATATTAAATGTGTAATATATATTAGTCAATTATTTTTATTTATTTATTTGACTTTTATCTAGCTCATTTAAAATAAGCTTGTTGTGATATTCAAAATATCTTAACTAATTTTATATTTTTAAATATTTATATCTATTTTAAATATTATTTTATAATATATGTATTAGTTTAATTATAAATTATTGTATATATTTATTATATATATATATATATATTATAATAGTCAATTATTTTTATTTATTTATTTAACTTTTATCTAACTCATTTTAAATAAGCTTGTTGTGATATTCAAAATATCTTAACTAATTTTATATTTTTAAATATTTATATCTATTTTAAATATTATTTTACAATATATGTATTAGTTTAATTATAAATTATTGTATATATTTATTTTTTATATATATTATAAAAATTTTTTTACTATAATTAGACTATTAAATTATAAACCACATTTTATCCTAATTCAATAATCGATTTAATTTTTAAAATATTGTTTAATTCATTGTATGTGGTTTATTGGATTGTGATCATAGAATTATTTGAATTTTAATAGTGTGGTTCAAATCATTTTAGGCCCATGAAGATATTGAGTCTATAAAGCACCAATAAAACATTTTCATTTTTTAATGACAGTTTATGAAGGTATTTTGTAAAGTTTTTAAAATGATTTTACATCTTTATTATTTGAGAAAATATATATTTTGATTCCTTAAAAATGTATTTTTTTTTCACTTTAGTTATTGGATTTATTTCTTTAGGCAAATTAGTCTGTTAAAGTGTGCAATTTTCTACACATATATATTAAGTTAGTTTCTCAAAGTAGAGTAAATATAAAATTTTTGTACTAACAAAATTACAATTTGGTCTAAGGGAAGGATTAACATGTAAAAAGTTACAACTGACTACCAGTGCACTATGATACAAGGGAAATAAATACCATGCTATGATTGAACATAAAATTTATAAAAGGAATATTGAAAATATAACTATAGACAAACACTTTATGCCAGTCTTAGAAGAATTACCTTTAGATAAATGAAGAATCACTATACCAGGACAATTACAGCTAGAACTCGATAACACAAAAGAATTAGGAAAAGAAAATTCCCTTAGAATTTCATTCAACAACAAATTAGGAAGTCGAAGTATTAGAATTAATACACTTCAAGAAATTATAACTATAAATCCACGAAAAAATATACAAGAATCAAGACCACTAGAAAGAATCTTGATCAGATCTAGAAAGTCACAGTCACTATGAACTAAATTATCTAACAGAAATACCTATAAAATCAGAATTATTAGAAATTCAAACAAATATCCCAGAAATAGATTTAACCAAAGACCTAGAAAATTTAATACTCGTAGAAATAACCCAAGAAGACAATTGGATAGAAATAATAGCTTTAATAGACCTTGAAACAACAAAAAGTTCAATACATATAAGTATTACAAGAACATATAAGTATTAAGGCAAAGGACTTCTAGAACATGTAAAACTGTGCAGAATTCTACTCAAATAAGCCATAATATGTTAAGTAGAATTTTGTTTTCCTGTATTCTATACAGTTTTACATGTTCTAGGAAATCTTTTCCTAAGATAATCTTATGAGTTTGATTTCTTATTTCTGATTCAACATAGAATTTTACTTTTATAATATCTCTTTTATTAAATCTTAACATGGTTTGTGCAATAATTTCTTCTTCTTGTATTTCAATATTATTGTCTGTATAATTTATATGTATTAAACTTTTTGTTGTTTCAGGGTCTATTAAAGTTATTATTTCTATCCAATTGTCTTCTTGGGTTACTTTTACGAGTATTAAATTTTCTAGGTCTTTGGTCAAATCTTTTTCAAAATCTTCTACTTTCTTTTCTAATTTTTCTTCTAGTGTTTCTTCTAATTGTTCTTTTTCTAGTTCTTTCCATATTTTGTTAAATTCCTCTTTATTCCATTCTATGATTCTATCGTCATAGCATCATATTAATTTTATTTTCTTCAATTATTAAATAATTAGTTTCTTCAAATTTTAAAATAATTTCTATGTCTGATTCTTCTGAGTCGGTTATATTTTCTGTTGCTTTTTCTTTTTCTAATTTAATATCTTTTTCTTGGTTTTTATTGAGATTGGGTTCTTCTTTAGGTTCTGGAATATCAAATACAGGTGTTTCTATTGAGGGTTTTACAGGGGAAATATATACTGGGTTTTTCTTTTCTTTGTTTTCTTTTTATTAGGGTTTCTTCTTGTCCTATTGAGGATTTCTCAGACAACCTAAACCTAAAGCCATGAATATCTTTGAAGCCTTAAAAAATTAATTTTGCTTTTTCTAGAATTACTACTTGGCGTTCTATATTGATTAGAATTCTGTTTTCCTGTATTCTATACGGTTTTACATGTTTTAGGAAATCTTTTCCTAAGATAATCTTATGAGTTTGATTTCTTATTTCTGATTCAACATATAATTTTATTTTTATAATATCTCTTTTATTAAATCTTAACATAGTTTGTGCAATAGTTTCTTTTTCTTGTATTTCAATATTATTGTCTGTATAATTTATATGTATTGAAGGTATATCATTTAATGACTAAAGTATGTATTTATTCTAATTATTTTTATTCAAAATTTAGGTTACTTCTTTTTTCAATTATTTTGATTTGGATAAACTACTCTTCTTCTTTTTTTAGTTATTTTGATTTGGATAAACTCCTCTTCTAGCACAGTTCATTCCATTTTAGTCTAGTCCTTATAATTTAAAAACTTATAATTACATCTTTATGATTTTACTCAATTATAAAATTTAGTCAATCAATATATTATTAAATTTTATTGATATAATTAATCATATGTTATTTTTTTAATATGTATAATTCAAACCAATTCATTCAACTCATTTGACATAAGTTACATGTTTTTATTCTTTCTTTTAACATAAATCATGTATATTTAGAATATCAAAATACTATATGATTGATCATATTAATAAAACTTAATGATACATTGATAAAAATTCAATAATAATAACTAAATTAAAAATCTTTTAAATTATGAGATTCCAATTATAATATTTTAAATTATAAAAATCAAATAAATATTAAATAAAATTATAATAACCAAAAAAATAACTCAACCATCTGATTATTGGTGTATTGGTGTATAATACTAATTTAACTAAAATTGACAAAGACTAATTTATATTGACAGAAAAAAATAGAGCGACAAAAGTGAACTAAATGAAAATTAATTAAAATTTTATTTAATAGAAAAATTATGGCTTTGTTTGATTTGATTTTATAAAATAATTTTTTTATTTTTAAGAATAAAAAAATAAAAAAATTTATTTAATAATATATTTTTAATAAAATATTTTATAAAATAAAAAAATAAAATTTTATTTTTAAAAATAAAAAACTCACCAAGAAAACACAAAATAATTACTGATTCAAATAGATTTTTTAATTTTAATCGTTGAAGTAAAAGGTTGTCTCTTGAGTTATCAGTTTCCTACTTTGCTCTATTTGGAAACTTGCCCTCGGCTGATGGCAGATGCATAGTCGGGTGTCAGAACCTTCTGCGAGAAAGCTCTTTCTCATAATCAACCATGGAAGCCACAAGGCCGCTAGTAAACACAACGACCGCGAAACTTAAGCTAGCGGTTCTTCTATGGCTCGAGGGTTTCAAGGAGGCTTGTTGTCTTCATCGCGTTGTAATTCTCTGCTTCAGGTCCTTCTCTTTCTCATCTTTACTCTTTTGCACGCTTTTGCATCGGTTTTCCCTCTAATCTCTGTTTGGTTTACAAGAAACCCGTAGAAAAATTTAAGGAAACAATTTTCATATCTTTATATTTTATATTTACCTAGCTTGGTAAATTTGTTTTGTGAGTTGTGAATTTCTGTAATATTTTTCAGTTTGATTTATGCTTTTAAACCAATGTCATTAGAAAATTAAGAATACAAATATGATGTTAAGGTTTTCAAATCGGGTTCTTTCTTTTCTTTGCTTTCTATATAGTCGAACAAGAGCTCTGATCGAATAATGTTTCTCTGATTTCTGCTTTTCCTTCTTAATTTCTGACATAGGTCTACAAAGCTTTTGGTGCGGACCGGGCAGTGTTTCCTCTTAAATGGTTTTATTTTCTTAGGCAGGTAATTTCTCTTTGCCTCCACAAACAACTTGGACAAATGCATAGTTTCAGTGTTCACAATGTGTATTCAAATTTAGTTCCAGATAACCCATTAGTGATAAACTTGATGGGCTTATTCCAATCTTACTAATTATTTTGGTGATTCTGGAAAGTCTTAGAAGTTTAACTACTTAGAATTTGAGCTTTTAAATTATAAACTAAAAACTATTGTCATGGAGGGTGAAAGTCATATTTTGCCTTTTTTAATGCAAATGTTTATTAAATTCGAGTAGTTGAATTGTTAAGCATTGTAGGGAAAAAAGGGGTGTCCATTTGAGTTAGGAGACTTAAGGTTACTCCTCTATCTAAGGTTTAAAAAAAGGTGGAGGGGTCAGCTTCATTAAATTAGCTGAAAATTTAATTTACATAATGAATGATAAATTGCAGCAACTAATTATGTACATATTTTACATTATGACAGTTTGAAGATGGTTGGAACTTGGAAGAAATCAGTTTATCTTTAGATGATTGTATCCTCTGGATAATTAAGTGATGTGTAATTGGTCACTAATTCACTGGAGTAGCCTGGATTATGTTGTTGAGATTACATTTTAACAGTGGAGGGAGAGAATATCAATTTTACTGCAATAGGAGTTCTTTTATCTGTAGTTTTTTTTTCCCTTTGCAACTTCAAGTGTGTTTATTGCTAGGAAGAGGCAGATTCTTGCACTTGGAAGCACTTGCTATCCATCTACCTGGTCTCCATGTCATATTTGGGTGTAGTTCTGTCTTAACTTTTCGTTTTTGTCGCTTTTACCAAGTGAATAATAATAATCATGAGAGGGGAGAAACAAGGATCATTATGGGACCAGAAAAGTTTCAAATTTTATAATTAAAAGCATGACACTTGGTTTTGTTAATCTGAGGAATTGTTATGATTGATGAGTTGAAGAATAAGCTAATTTTTACTGTTATAGATCTTCTGTTATACAATTCTTTATTTCCCAGTTATCACTTGTTGGTTAATACCTACATACTTTAGCTGTTGGTGGATTATGCAATCATGTTTGTACGTTGGTTTCAATAATATGAACATCTTCAAATCTTTGTACAGTTTATTCGTCCTGAACTCAGTTGTCATCCCAACATTGCAGTGGATATTACCTGATCGATGCTCACAGTTTGGTTCTCAAAATTTGTGTGACTTTGGTGGCACTTTGAAATTTTATTCTTTCTTACGTGTTGGACTCATTCATTTCTTTTATGTAAGTATGTAATTACAATCTTCTGATACTGATGTGCACACTTTTTGAAAAATACAAGCCTTGTATCCTTATGGGCTTTTTGTTGCTATGTTACCTAATTAGAGTTTTTCCTTCAGAAATGGCCAGGGCTTTCTTGATTAGTATATTTATTCAAAATTTATTGATCATTTCAAGCTGGCCGCATGCTTACCTGGGGGCTCCTTGAGTTTTATTGATTAAATGTATTTAAGATACCTGTCTGTATCTACTAGATGCTGTGTTTTTCTGATTATTAGATATCATGTTAACTTGCATGTGATTGTTCCCTGCAGGTCTTCTGGTTTTACCCATTATATGTGTTCAGCATAGTTTTAAGCACCATCTGGTAATATTATCCTGTGAATCTTACTTCCTCTTTCATCGTTCTTTTGGGTTTGGTGTTGCTAATTGTCAAGTTATTTGGTATATGTGTGTCTCTTCTTAAATAAGGAATGGAATTTTAATAAATTGGACAAAAAAAGTGCAACCAGGAAGAGTATATACATCAGAAAAGGTAGAATACCATTGATCTAGCAAAACTCTCCAATCCCCTTTTACTATATAGACAATCCTCATCCAACAATAATTGTTGTGAATTAAAGTAATTCGTGGAAACCCGACTCTAGCCATTGACATCAAACTACCGCTAACAGCACACTTTTACATTTCCATGATACTTTGGTTTCTTCTCCCCTCTAGAGCCTCGAAAGCGTATTAATAATTAAGAACTTCTCCAACTTCTGTGACCTAGTCCAACTTTAACCAAAATGCCTCTACTCTATTAATCCTCCGTAAGAAATTAGAACTTGAGTGGTAGATCCTCTGTCCGAGATCAATCCAGGTACTTGAAGAATGGAATAACAAGCATAAATGTTTCAATGCTAGAATAATGGCGCGAAAAAAAAAATCAAATAAAGGAACAAGGTCGCAAATTCTCCAACATTCAGATTGACAATTTCAAGAGTTGATCAAGCCAACTGTAGAGTAACAGCTAGCAAGCTTGTCAAAATTGACATCTCATGTAGGATTGGCCTATTGTCCAAAATGACCAAATAGATCTAGCATGGTAAGATCCTACCACTTATATGAAATTCTTAAATAAGGATAATATTATCAAAATCTCATCAAACATTAACAACATAAGTCATAAGTTGCAAAAGTCACTAAATTCCATACATTAGAACAACTCAAATATCTCTGAAGTGTCTACATCCATACATTATGCAAGCCACTTTTTCTCATTGTTGCATACTATTGGGACAAGAATCAATTCTCCTCTTCCCATCAAACTAGTACTTTCCACAAATGTGCTAGCAAAATGAAGGGAAGGGTGGTGTGGTATGTTCTTGTGTGCGGTGTAAAGAAACAAGAACTGGTGTGATATCTGCTGTTCTGGCTTCAAATTATTCTAAATAAATGTAGGTTTCTGGATGATCCGGATCACGATCCTAATGCAATTCTAGTAGATTTTGATAATATCTAAAATCAGGATTGATTTCTCTAGGTAAGATTATAAGACCTTATGATCTAACGATCTAGATTGAGACCTTGACAACTAGCGATGAAAGTATTATGCATACCTATGCCAAATAGAATTTACTTGCGAAGGCAAATGCCTTGGTCAATGGTCATTTGAGCATTAAAGCAGTAACAGGCAATGTGTTCTCTCTTTTGAATCTCCATATTCAATAAGTTATTATATAAGGTGGACATAAACTAGCTTGTTATTTGTCATCTAAACAAGAAATGATAAAAGAAGTCCTAGAGCTTTAGCTCGAGTGGGACCTTTCCTGGACATAAGTTCCAGGGGATCTTGATGTGTGTGTGTTTGATCTCTACCCTGCCTCTTCTCCTCTTCTTACTCCCAAGGCTTTGTGCCTCCTTTGTAATCAGAAAAAAAAAGGAGAAATATTTAAAGAATGTTTGACTTTCAGGTACAATGATATTGCCAAGTATGGATATGATGCAATGGGTAGATCCAAATCTACTGAAGAGCAAAGCTCAAGCCAAATTTTGGAGAAACCAAATGCTTCTCACATAAAACGACTTTCTGGCTTGGGAGGGTAAGTTTTGAATCCTAGATACTTAATAGTAATACTGTATTGAACTGTGCTTTTATTTTTTATTTGACAATTGCTAGTAATTCTTACTGTGTAAATTATGCATTAAATGGTTCAGCTCTACCATATTTGCTTAATCCAGGGTCATGATTGGAATAGGAGAGCAGGTTTACTCAATACTCCTTTTGAGTGTATTCTTCCTCAAGGTGATATAATTATTATCGTTATACACACACACATACATATATATGCGTTTGATTTTGCAATGCATTGGGTATATTCAAAGAATTGATTTTGTAATTCTTGTTTGCATATTGATTAGAAAGTTATATACTTGGTATGCAATAAACTCAGTTTCACCTTGTTATATTTTTGCTGTTTAGATAACTAGCAATGTCTTATATTATATGCAGGTCTATGCTATGGGATTTATACCTTTCATAGGGAAGGTGCTCAATTTTTTACTTCTTTCCTGGATGTATGCATATTACTGCTTCGAGTATGTGGTTCATATACATCTTTGCTTGATGCCTTTCCTCTACAGTTTGTTATATGATTCAAAATTTGCTTTTTCATTTTTTTGGTCAATAAAATTTTCTTTATAATTAGGTACAAATGGAATTTTAATGAAGTGGCTCTGGACAAGAGGCTGGACTACTTTCAGTCTTCCTGGGCATTTTTTGCTGGTTTTGGTAAATATATTTTTCACTGGAGAATTTCTCTTCCAGTCATTTACATTTTCACTTTATTGGGTATACCTGTTTACGTAGCTAGAGAGAAATCATTTGGTTTAGATCTGGCGGCTTTTATTTCACTGTTTGATTTGATTCTTTGGAGATGGGTGAACTCATGATTATGGCCTTAGGAAAGCACATCTTAGGAAAGCACATCTCAAATTTTCTGCATGTTCACTAATAAGTACAACTGTAGTCAGTATTTATAACATGCTGGTAGCATAAGAGGCTAGTTAAAGATGTTGAAGTGAGTTTTCATGTGTCACAACTACTATTTATGATGACGCTGACATCCACAGTGTTAGTTGTGGAAATCCCTCTAGTAGTTATTGTCAGTTTGTGCATGTTTACTTGTGCATCCCATGCATCATTAAATAATTTATATCCTTCAAGCTTTGGATTAGTTGAAACAGTAGAGCATAGCTATGAAATGAATCAGATAATAAATAAATGTATTTCATGTATGATATTAGTATACATAGTTAAATGAGTTTTTTGAAAAGTCTTGGATACCTATATTGTGCTTACTTGGCTGTTAAGGTTTCAAATATCTTTGAAGAAGTGATAGTAACTAGTAACACTGTCGGGCTGTTTTTGAAGGGATATAATGTGTGTGGTGGGGAGGAGGTTGGACAGGTTGAGAAGAAAACCAGGGACGGAGATTGGGGATTTTTACCATGGGACAAAGATTGGGAATTTTTACCGTGGGAATTGCAAAGAATGTTGAGCAGAATGCAACACTAATCCACATATCTTGTGACCTTGGTGGCATATTCATGTTTAAAATTTTCCGCCTAATACGAATAATGCTTTTCTGCTTTATTGTAAAATAACATTGAAATATGGTGCAAAATTCCCTTCTGTTTCTTTTCATTTATAAATTATAATATTAATGAGTTGGCTATGGCCTTCCAGGAAGCCCCTGTGTTTTGGCCATATTCTTTTTCTCACCTCTTGTCAGTTATGGGATTATGGCGATTCTTTTTCCACTGGTATGTTTGACTCCCCCCCCCCCCCCCCCAAAAAAAACCACCAAAAATACCAAAGAAAAGGAAAAAAAAGAAGAAAAAAAATCTTTTCTTCCTTCCTACATTGAATTTTATTTTCTTAATATTTGGATGCATATTTTAATTTCCCTCATGATTTTATATTATTATGAATCAATGATAGTAACTTCTATTTTTCAGTTTGTTTTAACTGCAAGTGGGTCAAGGGTCGAGCAAGAAATGTCATTTGAAAAATGCAAATGGAGAGGTGCAAGAGTGGGATGGCTTCCGATATTTTATATTGCAGACAAAGTGTCGTAAGCTCTCCATTACTCATCTCTTTGCTCTAAAGACATGGCTATTTGAAGCTTAACTACTTGACAGATGACTTAAAAAGGCATTAATCTGGTGATTAATGAAGTCTAATCATCACTATAATAATTGTGAGGTGATGCAATAATGATGCAAAATGCATTGATTTAATGGTTATTCATCAATTTTGAGGTCCTCATATCATTGTTTATTAGTCACTCCTTTCACCTTTCCGCCCTCCCCTTATATCCTGCCTCTGAATCCAGACTTCAAAATTCTTAAGATTAGTGGTTTGTTTGATAAAAATGTAGCAAAATTTCTTTCTTTCTCTGGGATAGTTTGATGTATTAAGGTGCAATTTCTTTTTCTTTTTTTAAGTATCATCAGTGTTATGCCAACTATACGAATTGTTTGGACTTATTTGGAGCTTTTTTTCTTACAAGTGCTTTTCTTTCCCTCATTTTATTAAGGAAAAATTGTTGATCATGGTTTGTTAATATTAAAACTCACTGAGAAGTCTCCTAGTCTTGTTTAAGCTTGGCATGAAAAAAAAAGCATTGTTATATTGCAACAATTGCCTTGTATGAGCCTCTGCAAGATGGTTGACAATTGCTTAGGCCCTAGGATCTTAGTTCCTTACTAATTGGCTTAATTGTTTTTGTTCGTTTCTGTTTTCAACTCATCTAAAGAATGGACTAATTGTTTGTCAAATATTACTATTCTTTAATGCTGACTTTCAAGTGAAAGATCAGTTAATAAGAAGTAATTTTCAAGCCTTGGTTGAAAGATCACGTTTTTTTTGGTGTGTGAGCTATAGTTTGGGAGTTATGTTCATCTCGTTCCATTTGCCATTTGATGGAAACCTCTAAATAGCTCATATTATTTATGTATGAAACAATAATCCTCCTCCCAAAAACAGAGTAAAATGGAAGGATGAACCACAAAAGAGAGCTTACAGTTGAAAGAGAGAACAAAGAAAGGAAAGGAAAACAAATGAAAGCTAAAAGAAACTCCTCTGGATTTGAAAGGCCAGAGGACTCTCCCAATCCTCACTGAAAACTTCCTCCCTCCTCCACCATTTGCTACCTCCACCTAATAGACCCTTCACACACACACACACACACCCCCCCCAGATTCTTTCTCCTCACTCATGCATCTCATGATGGTTAGAGTTGGTTTTTCCTATATAATTCTCCCTTTTGTTGTTCTTCTGCCACCTCACCACATTCAAGGGCCTCATTCTTTCTTACTTTTCTTTTGTAAACTCCCCCACTGATGTTGGATCCATTGTTATCTTCCCCACCAAGTTTCACCTTGTCAAGGTGAAAATCAGGGAATTGTACTTTAATAACTTGAAAATTTTTCAAAGCATTCTCAAATTCTAGTATGTCTTTCCATTGAACAAGCACCATCAAATTCTGAAATTTTGTGCTGGGATCAACTTCCAATTTTGCACTAAGAACAATTGTTCCCCTGGTGTCCACATTACCATTTGCTTCCCTGGCTAGGTCCTTTTGTTCCTGACTCCAAAGCTCATTGACTACACTAAGGTCAGTTAGAGGATTCCCAAATAGACCCATAATGAACTGTACAAGCAAAATTCTCTTGACTGCTGAAAATCCCTAAATGACCTCCAATTATGTGTGTGGAATTATTACCATAACAATGCTAGCTTCAATGGTGGTCTGAGATGTTCCCACAGTTATTGCCGCCAAGGTTTCAACACATTTGGTGCTAGCTGCAAATTGACATGACACACCACCAATCGAGAAGCACATATTCTTGAAGAGCGTGTGTTTGTTCTCTTGATCCATTGTCTGCATTTGTTTTGTCTGCACAAATGACATTCTCACCTCTCTTGGTGATGCCATTGTGTTCTTGGCCTGATCCTCTAGTACAGGGTGCACATCGAGTAATGAAACCAATATAGCAGTGAGCAAAGGCAGCTCTGGATCGTCAGCGTGTCTAGGTAATTCTTTAGGACCAGTGTAGTTCCTGATTTTAGTTGAAGAGCCTGGCCATCTATCAGAACTCAAGTATTCTCTAGCTTTTAAAAGAATTTCAGCACTTTAAGCAAGAACCAAAATTCTTCACCTCACGTAAACCATCTATCAAGAGTTGAACAACTAGATACTCAGCAAGATTCTCTAAGAGGTGATTCTGTCCCATGAATTCTTCTCCAAGTTTATCAAAGTCTGAAAGCCATAATACGCCTTGAACTCCATTTCCTTATGTATTGTCAAATGCAAAAATTGAAAAAATACTTCAACCAATCTGTTGTCCCCTACAAGTGTTCTGGTTTCCTCACTATTATCTCCAGCAAGTGTACAACAACAATAACAACAACAACAAAACCTTTTCTCACTAAGTAGGCTTGGCTACATAGATCAATCGACGCCATAAACACCTATCTTAAATTATATTTTTAGACAAATTATTTAAATCTAAATCTCTCTTAATAATTTTTTCTATAGTTCTTCTTGGTCTTCCTCTACCTCTAATTATTGGACTATTCTCCATCTCATCTACTCTCCTAATTGGGGCTTTTATAAGTCTCCTCCCGACATGACCGAACCATCTAAGTCTTGATTCTACAATTTTTTTCACAATAGGTGCGACTTCCGCCTTCTCTCTAATGTATTTATTTCTAATTCGATCTCGTCTAGTGTGTCCACTCATCAAATTCAATATTCTCATCTCTGCAATATTGAATTTATTCTTTTGTTGACTTTTTATTGCCCAACACTCAGTTCCATATAACATTATAACTGTACGGTAGAATTTACCCTTAAATTTGAGTGGTACTTTTCTATCACAAATAACACCCGAAGCATTCCTCCACTTCATCCATCCCGCTTGAATCCTATGTGTTACGTCTTCTTCTATTTTCCCGTTATGTTGTATGATAGATCTAAGATATTTAAATCGTGTGACTTGTGGTATAATATGTTCTTCAATTTTCACTTCTGCGCTAGAAGTGGTGTGTCTCTTACTAAACTTACACTCCATATACTCTGTTTTACTTCTACTTAAACGAAATCTACGAGTTTCTAAAGCTAATCTTCACCTCTCCAACTTCTCATTCATTTCCACTATCGATTCTCCAACTAAGACAATATCGTCTGCAAAAAGCATACACCGTGGCACCGGCTCTTGGATATATTCAATAAGCACATTCAATACTAGAGTAAAAAGATAAGGGCTCAAAGTTGATCCTTGATGTAGGTCAATAGTTATCGGAAAATCTTCTGTAGGTCTACCTTTTGCTACTACCCTAGTTGTAGCTTCATCATACATATCTTGTATTGCTCGAATATAAGTTATACGAACTCTTTTTTTTCTCTATAACCTTCCATAGAACCTCTCTTGGTACTCTATCATATGCTTTTTCCAAATCGATAAACACCATGTGTAAATCTCTTTGATTCTCTCCGCTCCATTAATCTTCATAACAAATATATTGCTTCCATAGTTGACCTTCCTGACATAAAACCAAATTAATTTTCCGTAATTTGGGTCTCTTTCCTTAATCGTCACTCAATTACTCTTTCCCATAATTTCATAGTGTGGCTCATGAGCTTAATTTCTTTATAATTTGCACAATTTTGAATGTCCTCCTTACTCTTATAAATAGGAAATAAAAAACTTCTCTTCTCATCTGGCATTTTCTTAGATCTCATAATTTCATTAAATAACTTTGTAAGCCAACTTATACTTTTCACTCCTAAACCCTTCCATACTTCAATAGGTATATTATTCGGTATAACTGTTCTGCCACTTTTCATTCGCTTTAATGCTTCTTTTACCTCTGTTTCATAAATCTTACGATAAAAAGTATAATTTTGATCATCTTGTCTAGTGTTTAATCTATCCGATTGTAATGAAATCTCGTGGCCTTTATTAAAAAGTCTATGAAAATAACTCTTCTACCGTTCTCTGATATCTCGTTCCGTGACCAAGACTTCCCTTTCTTCATTCTTAATGCATTTTACTTGGTCCACGTCTCGTCTTTCTTTTTCTACTTTTAGCTAACTTGTAAATATTTCTTTCTCCAACTTTAGTACTTAAAAATTGGTATAACCCATTGAATGCCTCGTTCTCGCTTCACTCACTGCCTTCTTAGTGTTTTTCTTAGCTACTTTATATTTCTTCCAATTTTCATTACTCTTATATAATGACCACACTTTATAACACTCCCTCTTCACTTTAACCTTATCTTGCACGCTTGCATCTCATTACCAGGATTCTTTATCTCTAAGTCCAAAACCTTTTGATTCATCTAATATTTCCTTTGCCACTTTTCTAATCTTTTTAGCAATTCCATTTTACATATCGTTAGCACTTCCTTGTATTTCCCAAGGTCCTTCCTCCACAATCCGTCTCTGTACATTCTTTTTTTATCCCCTTTTAGTTGTCACCACTTAGTCCTTAACACCCTATTTTCACTTTTGCTTTTTACTCTCTTTCTAACTCGTACATCCATAAACAAAACTCTATGTTGAGTAGTTAAATTCTCTTCAGGTATAACCTTGCAATCCATACAAAGTTTTCTATATGATTTCCTTATAAGAAAGAAATTAATTTGAGAACATATCCTTCCACTTTTGTACGTGCTAAGATGTTCCTCACGCTTTCTAAAACAAGGGTTAGCTAATATGAGATTGAACGTTAATGAAAAGTCTAGAATAGTTTTACTCTTTGTATTTGGTTCCCCTATGTCATGTCCTCCATGAACACCATCGTAACCTACAAATACACTTTCCACATGACCATTTAGATCCACTCCTAGAAAAATCTTTTCTCCTAATGGTATTTTCTGAACTAAACATTCTAAATTCTCCCAAAATTTTATTTTGTGATATTTTTCTAATCCTACTTGTGGTGCATAGGCGCTAATAACATTAAAGATTTCTTTTTCCACTACTAACTTTAATGCAATGATTCTATCTCTTAATCTTTTTACATCCATTATAACATTTTTTCAAAACTTATCTACAATTATACCTACCCCATTTCTAGATTTAGCCTTCCCAGTGTACCAAAGTTTAAAATCCTAAGTGTCTAATTATTTCGTTTTTTTTCCTACCCATTTAGTTTCTTGTAAACACATAAAATTAATTTTCCTCCTAATCATGGTATCTATTATTTCTATTGACTTACCCGTAAGTGTACCTATATTCCAAGTCCCAAAACGAATCCTACTCTCGTGAACTAATTTCTTTATCCACATTCGTTCATGAAAATGTGGAAGCCCTTGCTTATTTTTCACTACACTCAGGCGATGATGCAGCGGTTCTTGTTCATTTGTCACTGTACTCGAGCTATATAGCACGTTACTTCCGGGCAACGCCCTAGCATTACGTTTAATATATCGATTGTCCATGTCATAAAGATTCGACAAAGTTTTACGTTGGCTTTCGATTGCCTAACACAACCCTTTTCTTTTTTCCAGGCTTGGGACCGGCTATGAAAAATAATTTGCATCAAGGCTCGTTATAGGCAGGGTTTATCTCCAGCAAGTGTAATTAAGAAATATCCCCTTGTTGAGTTTCTTGAATCGGGGGCTCATTCTCTTTTTTCCTAGTTAATACGAGTCTTCTCCATCACTCTTAGATTCAACTACTATCTCTCCATCACTTTTAGATTTTCTCCTCTTCTTAGCTATTCTTCCCCATTCAACATTCTTATTCTCTTCGTGACGAAGTCGATGCTGGTTCTAATAGGACATTCCTTGAGTTTCAGCATGATGGAAGAAGGATTTATGCTCTCTTGCTCTTGTGGGTGTTTGAAAATTCCCAGAGTCTTTCATCGATGGAGGCATGCTGTTTGGGCCTTAGACTTGTCTCTTTTGATTGCATCGCAACCTTTGTATAATCCTGGGGTGGTATTTTGGGTCAGGTCAAGTACATAGATGACCTGCAACAACTAGCTTTTAATCTCATTGCATTTTGGGCCAAAACCACTTCTGAATATCTTTCCTAATTCAGCCTCAAGTGTGTTCTCCATTGTTGCACTCCTTCCTTCAACCATGTGGGCCTTCAATCCCAATTCAGCTTGTATATCCTTGCTAAACCCACCTTGGGCTGCTTCGACCAACATACCTTTAGGATCTGTTGGTGTTAGTTTCTAAGCATTAACCCTAGCTTTTCCTCCTATACGATCTTGAATTTTATGCATCTCCACATGCGCCTTCCTGATCATTACCTTCACACCTAATGGAAGATGCTTTAGCATTTCAGAAGGGACAAAGGAAGAGGAAGGTAGCATCAGTAGGTTGCATTGGGTCATATTGCTCCAACATTTCACGTAGGGTTCACCATTTAGCTAGGTATTAGGCTTGGGGTGATAGAACTAAGAGGGTAATTGGGCCACTCTTATGCTGTAATTAGGCCCATAACATTTGCTTCTCCAATTTAGTTTTGGGTCTCTACCCCATCCAACTTCTTTAACCCAATCCATAGCCCAATTTCTCTTCTCTTTGTTGTCAATGGCGTCCTCCCTTGTCATCAATAACACTATTTACCTTCCCAACAATTTGCGCCGATCTTCTCTCTATTGCAACCTCATTGCAGCTCCTCTTTGATGGTGTTGTCAACATTGATTGGATGCTATAATTCCATGTATCCAATTGGCACCAAAGCCATGAAAGAAATCATCTCCTCTCCATTCACTTGATCAACCTCGTTGTTTGATAATGAGCTATCAACTTGTATGATCTTCACAGGCCCTAAAAATTCAGTAGTTAATGGTTTCATCTTTTCTATTAGTTTGTTCTCACCAATCTCAGTAACTGTAAATCCAATAACTCCACCATCTTCTAATAATGAGGGAGGCTCTGATTGCTAGACTTTGGTGGGTTCCTCCTTACTTTCTTCTTCAAGTTCAACCATTGGCGGTGGTTTCTCTTCTTTAATTTCTTTCCCTATCATTTTTCTTAATTCTGCCTTCTCCCTTCTTAGCTCTGCTGAAAGGGCCTTTATGCCAATGTTTCTTGCCTTCCTTGATTATGAAGGATGCTAGATTGGAATTACAACTTCATCTCTTTAAAATCACCAATAATCCTAGCTACTTGATCATATAGCTCCATCACCATTGCGCTCATGGGCATAAGTTCTTCTTTCGTCTCCTCTTGTTCTTTTTGCAACAAACCAAAGTTTTTCTCTAGTGAGTCCACTCCATTTTGTTGTTCACGATGCCCTAGATACAATCACTCTGATACCAAAATGATGAAAACCTCTAAATAGCTCGTATTATTTATGTACGAAATAGTAATCCTCCTCCCAAAACTAGAGTAAAATGGAAGGATGATGAACCACAAAAGAGAGCTTATAGCAGAAAAAGAAAACAAAGAAAGGAAAGGAAAACAAATGAAAGCTAAAAAACTCCTATGGCATTTGAGAGGCCAGAAAATTCTCCTAATCCTGACTGAAAACTTCCTCCTCCACCTTCAGCCCTGATAATAAACCCCTCACACACACACACACCCTACCAAATTCTCTCTCTTCTTTCACGCATCTCATGATGGTCAAAGTTGGTTATTCTTATATAATTCTCCCTTTTGTCCTTCTTCTGCCACCTCGCCACATTTAAGGGCCTCACTTTTTTTTGTTCTT
This sequence comes from Erythrophleum ivorense, assembly GCA_026724425.1. Taxonomy (NCBI): domain Eukaryota; kingdom Viridiplantae; phylum Streptophyta; class Magnoliopsida; order Fabales; family Fabaceae; genus Erythrophleum; species Erythrophleum ivorense. Next base: position 23,786 of record JAIUCV010003391.1, read on the forward strand.
TTGTAAACTCCCCCACTGACGTTGGGTCCATTACCATCCTTGTTTTCTTGTGAAGTTTGGATGCTATTGCAGGTCTAATGGAAGGATGGTAACTAACAATTGTACCCAGTTCTTTCTGCTAAGATATCTTAAATAATGTAGTTTTTTAGGCTGACATAGATTTACGAAATCTACCATATCCATACTTAAAACATGTAACATGACACCTTTTATATAATTCAAACCTATGTAGAGTTCCCTGTTATGATGTGAGACCCCTTAGAAACCCGTTCTAAGAACCCCAAATAACATGAATCAGTGATCGAATTTTGGCATACAGCACAAGAACAAATAACATGGACAATAAGCAACAAAGAACAAAGAACAAAGAACAAAGAAGAAGAAGAAGAGATGTTGGTCAATGGAATTGAACCCTAAGAGAACCCGTCTCTTAGAACCCTAATCCGGGACGCCACAAAGGAAACCACTCCTTTGATAAGTCAAAGATTTTCTCCAGCACACAAAGGCCACAAGAGAAACCTCACAAATTAAAAATGATTCTGAAAAGATAATTCATTCAATCTGCCATTCTTGGAGTACAAGTGGGCCTTATATAGGCATTTGAAAAATAAAACCCTAAACAGAATAATTCCTAGGTGGCGCTTTTTACATGGCGTGAAAAATAAAAGAAATTTAAATCTGAACAAATTCACCAAGAATGGTGCCTAAAAATATGAAACAGCAACAATCAAATTAAAACAAAATAAAACTAAGAATTTTGTGGAAAATGGCTAGACTCCTTCAGTTAGGCTCCTTTTGGGCTTGGGCTAGCATCTTGTAGGAATGAAATAATCTTTATGCCAATTTGTTCCTTTTGGGCTTCATATTCAGCCAAGACTATGGGCTGGAGTCTATTAGTTTTTGGATCACTCCATTCAAGGCCTCCTTCATAGCTTTGGCTCTTGATCTTGTGCATGGGCCTCTCATACCTTGTAATGGATCTTTATTTAGCCATCTTTTAAAGTCACGTCCAGTTCTTTTGTTTCTAAGTTCTTGATTTTGTTCAAGTTTTTTCAAATCTCCTATCTCACCTCCATCATGCTATGACTATAATATTAGATCTTGTACCCCCCCCCCCTTCCAGAAAAAACAAAAACAAAAAAAAAAAGAAGAAAGAAATATTAGGTCAGCAAAATGCCTAATCAAGTTTTTTATACTTATGATTGTGTGATGAACTTCAGAAAATTACTATTATCTGAATTTTTTTATTATCATTTTAGCTTGATTTTGTGCATACCTTGGTTGGCACTTCTGTAGGATGTGGATGTTATCTCTGCTCCCATTGGAGAATGAAGACCGGACGAAAGACAACAAAGCATGATAAGATGGTTATTCGGCAATGATTCTTGCATTACCGATGACTGGTAGGAACACAGAAAGTGATTTTGTCCCTATGTACCTATTTTTACTTGATTCTGTGTTCTGCTCTTTAATGTTACTTTGCCTGCAATATGGTATACTTGTTTGATATAGACAAAAACCTTATTTTGGTCCTCATAAAATGACATAGTTATCAATTTAATACTCAAAATCTTTTGTATTACCCGAAAGTATGATTTCATTGCAATTTCACCTTTTCAGAGGTATTAAAATGAGATTATGCAAATTTTTGAGGATCAAATGTTCTGATTCAGCAAAAATCATACTTCTCACTTCTGTTATTTGTTTCTTCATAAAACCTTGTGTTTAATGCAGCAGATAAAATGCTTTATAACGAGTAGATGGGTGAGACTGTGCTGGCGTAGTGTCAATAACTTAAGTTGCTGCTTCACTAAGATCTATCCTGCTTTTCGGTGCATATTGATAGTTGTGTTTAAGAGATTATATGTATAGTGACAATGACATGTTTACGGAGGAACGAGGAAGAAGAATGGATTGGAGGGGTTTCAAGTGTGCTATTATTGGAGTAATAGTATTGGCGATTGACCTTTATGTGCTAATTTAACTGCTCTGAACCAGACATTCTGTGCATGTTGTATTGATATATCTGGAATGAAATCTGCACCAGATACCTTGGCATATTAAAGCTTCCACAATTTTTGTCCCGAGCTAGTTCTGGTTGGAACTTGAGTTCTACACAAGGTGAACCTTCCACTGAACTGTAATCAAATAGCACCACAAGCTTGTGAGGGCCTAGTCGTCAACGGGAGAAAAAGTTTTTTATTGTTTATTTTTTAAATGTATTCTTTTTAGGTTTTTATATATTTTTGACTAATAGCAGAATATTTTTTTTGGAGAGAAGTAGGAAATAGGAATTTTTTTAAAACATAATTAGAAGTGAAAAGTAATTTTGCTTTTGAACAAAAATATGAAATTTAAAAACTTACAATCATTATCCATCCTCATCCTTTTTAATAAATTAGATTTAGATGTAATTAAAATATGAGTATATGATTTTCTAATCAAAAGATCATTTAATAAAAGAATTACAATTTTGTGTGCAAAAATTAAACATGTCATGTTAGTATTAGAAAACTATATACGTTATGTTTTAATTGAAAATTTTAATAATTATAAAGATATAAATAATGACATTTTTTGAGTAAATTATAATTTTTTTTTTCTATTTTTGTAATATACATAATTTTTTAAAAAAAACATGAAGTTATCTTACCTGTTAGTTCGATTCTTTTTAAACCAAAATATGCTATATTTATTTATTTTAATGTATATGTATTTAAGTTAATGAAGAGTATTTTTATCTAAAAATTTATAATTTGATCAAAGTATAAGATAATTTTTTTTATTTTGGGGAAGGTTTGTATAATTTATTCCAGCTTTTTTTTCATAATTTAGTTGTAAAAACTACTATTTTGAAAGTAATAAAATATTAGTAACACTAACAAGTATATTATGAAGTGATTTTGTCAAATATCAACTGTTGGGGGTTACAATATTTGGACAGATTGATTATTTTTATTAGAAATTATTTTTTTGTTGTTAATGAAAATTAGTGCCTTAGAATGTAAAACAATCTAAGAAATTTAAATTTTTCTAATAATAAATTATTTTATTAGTCCTTTAAAGATATTTTTATTTTAATTTAATCTCTTAAAAATTAAAGATTTTATTTTTGTTTTTCAACGATTGTTTCTATTTCGAAATGATCTTCACAGAAAATTTATTAACTAATAGTTAAATACTTGGCTGACTGAAATAGGTCAAGTAACCATTTTGTGAGTAAATGAGCTGTAACATCAACAGTTTAACTAATCAAAAGTTCTTTCTTCAACTAACGTTTCATGTTAGAATATGAGTATTATCTTATTTATCATAGCTTATGGAGCAATACTCAACAATCTTGAAGAACGCTAGTTGGTAAAATACTTGGATCTCTTTAGTTCAACTTCCATGTTATACATGTTTGGGAGAAATTTTTTTGATATATTTTGACATGCATATAACCGTCAAAAAAATTTTCGATTAGTTGTGAGCAAGACATGAATTTTGAACCTCCTAACATTTGTGGTTTGTAGCCATCTGTTCTTATTTTCTGAACTTCTTAGCTACAACATATGCCTGACTCTCCTTTTATTACAAATTTAGCCATTGAGCAACCTCAAGCGATCTTATCGTTTTTGCTTTTTGAATGATAATTATTATTGATGTAACTTTGACATCTGTTTGATTGCTGGTGGCAAAATGTTTAATTTTTTTAAGCTTTTAATATTATACTTTAAATCATTCTAAATTTGTGTACAACAATTAAAAAACAAAGATTCAATAAGGTAATGACCAAGTTATATCAATAAATCGATTTTAATGACATAATTATAAAATCCTAGGTTCAATACTTTTATCTCTAAGAAATGACCATATTTTAAAAAAATGAAAGTATTGTGCATTCAACTTTCCCATATATTTGGATTTTTCTAAGATGCAACTTACATGATACAATCCTGATCATTAAGTTGATGTAATGGTGATAAGTGAAGGGAGGGAAGCCAAATGAATAGGTCACCGAAGGAAAAAGGAAAAAATTGGTTTTCAAATCCAAATTGCACTAGAATGGCATAATAACCCCGAATGTCAAAAACAATAAGTTATGGATCTAGTTTTCTGAGTTTTTTTTTCTTTAAACAAAATTTATAGGCAAGGAGTATTCACAGAACAAGGATGATGAATTTAATTTTCTAACAACAATCAACAGATTGATTGATATGGTTGATTGTTACTGCAGTTATTGCATAAATTCATTATGCTACTCTAGTATTATTTGAAAATTTCTAAGCTCTAGGTTTAAATATAGGGATGACAAAGTTGGTTGCTGTGCTTTTAAGAATAGTTTTAAAAGTCACGTGAGGGATAAAATGTAAGTATTTGAAAGAAATTTTCATAATGGTTGAGAGAAAATTTCATAATGAAATATAACTTGGGCTTCTATGAAAATATGACAAATATTTGGGACTAAATTAGCAATTATATAAAACTTAAGGATGCAAGCGACATATTTAGTTGATTGGTTAACTTTGACATTTATCAAGATCTTATAATTGTTAGGAATGGCTTGGCATCCAAGAGGGGGTGAATTGGGTGTCATGATCAAAATAAAAATTTTCTCAAATGAAGAACTTGATCTTCAAGAGCTTTAGATAAAAGTTGAAGGCAAAGAAAAATGAGAGATTACAATACAAATTAAACAACACTAAAACATAGTACAAGAACAATCTAGCTTGAAAGTGGAGAAAAAAATAAGTTTAAAGTTAGATTATGATGAAGCGATAATAAAAAAGTAAAAGAAAAAGATCAAAATCAAGCAATTTATAATTTAGTTTAAAATCAAGCCTACATCCTGCCTCCAAACTTCAACTTAAGATTTTTCATTGTATTTACAAGTTTAAAAAGGGCACTTGTAAGCTAGTACAACAACAACTCACAAGAGCTTCATAAACTAAGATCTCTCCCCCTTGCAATGGGATTTAACCCAATCTCAACTTAAGGAATTCCTATCCTTAAGATTTTTATCTCACAAGAAGAGAATGGAGGTTTATAGATAAAAACTCTCTTAAAAAGTGGATTTACAAATGAAAGTGCTTTATAAAGGAGAAGAAGTATCAAGATCTCAAAGGTAATCACAATAAGTTAGGAGCAAGTTCTTTTAAGTGATCTTCAAACATATGGCCTTATATTTATGGTATTTCCTTCAAAATTGTTGGTAGAAACAAGCTAGAAGTTAAATGGTATGAAACTAGCAATTGAAAAGTTGTTCAATTGCTTTTTCATACTATAGCAGTCAACTAGTACACTTGTTTCTCTAGAAAAAAAAAATTGAATTTCAAAATGGGAGAGAAGCTTTTGGCCAAAGTAGGGGCTTCCGGTTGATTGGTAGCTCTTAAGTTCAATTCTTGAGAACACTATCAACTTATCAATTGACTAGTAGGTCTTTATGAGGGTTCTAGTTAGCTTGTAGCTTACTATAGTCAAATGGTAGTTTTTGTTTCTCATTTCTAGGTTGCCAATCAATTGATAGTTCATTGGATGATAAATCTTAGTCTTCTAGTTGACTTACAACTCTCTAATAGTCAACTAGTAGCCTAAGACTTCCATAAATTTTCAAAGAAATTGCCTAAGAAGGCAATTAAGTCCATATTTAAAAGATATAAGCTCCAACTAACAAGTTTGAAAGACTCTTTAGAGCTCAAAATACATTTAATCCTTTACAATATATTTTAAGTCCAAGCTCATTAAGGTCTTCAAGATCATAAGATCATATAGCAAGTTAACCTTAGGACTTGAAATAATCTCTTGAGAAGTTATCCAAATTATTTTTTATCATCAAAACTAAGATAAGTATAACAATGGGGTTAACAATGATTGCATGCATATAGCAAAAAAGTAAAAATGCGTCACGAGCTCACAATATTGTTTTCAAATATCCAT